>JAFIRS010003577.1:0-126405 GCA_018342105.1 Gonioctena quinquepunctata
TTATTTATAAAGGTGTTTTCTATTATTTTTTGAAATTAAAAAATGGAATAATTTATAAATTAGGTAATCATAATCTCCCCCCCCAAGAACCCCACATACCAATTTTGAATAGAATGGGACTATAACCCCAAAACTGTCCACCATTTTGGAGCCCCATCTTAATTTTTCAATTTTGAAAAAAGAACAAATCCCCCCAAAAAACCCTCAGATCCAATTTTAAAACAATGGGACCATAATAAAAACTGTACCCATATTTTTTTTTTTCCACAAAAAATTTTTAATGCATTTCCCGGAATTATGTACACCCCCCAAAAAAATCTTTCCGGACGTCTGGGGGGTTAAAATCGCCCCCAGGGGGTCGGTTAAAAACAAACAAACATACAAGGAAGCTAATAAAAGCTTTAAAGGGGAAACCTTTAAGGAATATTTAACTATTTGGGAATTTTGGGAACAGTCCAGGTTTGGTTAATTATTAATCAATTGACTACATGATGAATTCAAACTGATTCAAATTTTTTAATTTAAATATGTCTTCTAAGACTTTAAAACATTTCAAACCAATAATTATAAATAATATTGATAAAAACCTGTTTTTTTCATTAAAAAAAATTGCAAAAAGGGGCCGCTAATTTGAATTTTGTTCAAAAATTATTTGTTTTGTTGATTTTTAGTTGAGGAACCCATTGAATTTCTTTTCTAAATTTAAAATATCAGATCTGTTAACAAAGGAGAAGGCCTTTTTTCTGAAAAAAGAATAGGCCCAATAAAACACAGCTTATGTACGGGGGGTTTGTGAGATATCTAGGGCATCCTAACAGGTGGAAAATTTCCAATTTTTTTTCGTTGCCATGAAAACCCTTTTTGAAATAATTGCATTTGATTGGCTCTGGGTTTGAGATTTTTAATGCAATTCAATTGAATTTTCCTAAAGCTATTTTTTTTTCATTACCATCATTGTTGGATGGAACTTAAGTTTATGAATGTAAAAAATACAAAAGGCGTTTAAGTAATCATTTTCAAATAGTGGATTGTATCCATATACTTCCATGAATTGTGCTTCGAGGTTCCAGACCAGAAATGTGTGGGGTGATATTTTGATTCAATGATGATAATTTGAATATTAGGCATTCATAATTTTTGTTGTAGTATATTTTTTCGAAATGTTTATACTTTATTATTAGTTTTTAGGCATACAATCACTGTATACATTTTTATTCTATTTTTTGCAATAACCTCTCTAAGTTTTTATATAAGAATTTTATTGTCTAAGAGTGATGAGTAAAATTATATCTATATATTTGGAATAAAAATTAATTTCGAATCTGGGCATAGTTAATATTAGCTTGTTGAGAAGGGACATCTTACATTGGTTGTATTATCGAAGGACCAAACGAGTAACTATATGTACATGATTCAGTTTCACAGATATCCATTAAAAAAAAAGGAACCTTGAAATGAAAAACTTTATTCAAAATAAAACTATAAACAAATTATTCGAACTTGATGCCCTAGGGCTAGGGCAGCTTTTAGAATGGTTGATGGTAATAGTTGCTCTCCTCATTACTGTTTCAAGCATCACTTCAGTTCTCTACCACCTCCTGTGGATTTTTCCCCACCAAAGCACCTCCAATTTCTGCGCCAGAAGTGGGAATATTCCGTTTATTATGCCACAGTCAGAACCTTTGGGCCAATCCACTGAAACAAAACACCATTTTCATAAAGCCTTTATTTTTCTGTAATTTCTATACAATATAAAGTTATCCTTTATTTGGTGTTATTAGATATTGTATCAAATATTTATTCTCTGCAGAGGGGAAAACAAACATTAATCATGAGATTATGAAAGTATTGGATTTAAGTGGTTGAAAAGTGATTCTATTTATGGAACAAGTACGAAAAAAATCAGTATGCGGTCTCAGCACCCTCGTCAGGAACTAAGTTCCTTGAGCGACTTACGATGCGATGTTGACTGGTAGAAATCGTCCGTAATACCAAGCAATACTATACCTCTATATCCTTTTTTAAAACTCCTCCGATACAATAAAAGGTATTTTATTCCTGATAATACTATTCATTATATTATATCAAATTGACATTATATAGAAATATAAAAAAACAAACATCTTCCACATAATATCTGAATGAAATTGCATAGGTATCCTACGCTCATATATCGGGTAATATCATAAGGGTTTAATCCCTCAATTTTTTTGAAATTTTGAGAAAGCATTTTGTTTAGAAATTTTACTGAGGGCGATTTGCGGTCTTATTACCTGATCTTTGATAATAAGGCGCAAATTGTACCAGTTAAATTTCCTAGAGAAAAATGCTTGAGGAAAAAAATGCGATAAAATCCTCTAGTACGAATGATATTTGATGAGAATTATTTAAAACTGGATAAAATTACCAGAATTCATGTTTCACGAGGAAAGTTACAACAATTCTTTTCGATCCAAAATCGAAGGAATTGTGTCGAATAATTACCGTTTTTTAAATGCTTCGTTTTACAGATTCATTCATTCACAATGATCATTCACTGCTTTTGAACTCACCCAAAACCCTTAAATATTTATAAATTTTCCCTATCAGATCAAATTTGTTTGTATCTGGAACCGATTAAAAAAAAGGTTTGTTGGTATAGGATCGAACCCAAAGCCTAGCAGCGTGTGGGACTATCATGCTAACCACTGCTCTATGAGGACTTCTATTGATACACAGAAAATGAATCAATTAAATTATTCATTGCCTTACTTGAAAAGTGAGGCTTTCTAAAATGCTGAAAAAGGTATATTTGAATTCAAATATCAAATCACTGTATGGAATGTGTTCAAAATTCCTTATTTCATCAATTTTCCATTTTATGTTTCCCTGTATAGGAATTGAATCGTTGACATTTAATTCTGACAGGACCAAGTGTAGTTGTCACACAGACTCGTATATAATAGAAAAAGTCAAGAGAAAGTCGCATGGAGGGGGCTCAATGCTTTTTTATGTTACGATTTCTACCAATAAACACCTACCACAACACGCGTAGAGGAACTTCGTTCCAAAAACCAGAAAGCAAGTGCTTCAAAAAAATTAATCAGTCCTACAAGCAAAATTATGTAGATTTACTATCTTCCTAGGTGAACAGATAATCTGATAAAACCAACCCACAGTAGCTCGCGAAATTTTCTTTAAAGGGATATTTTCTAGCGAAAATATTGATCAGAAATATATGCACTAAAAATGTGTGTTTCTTGTGTAAACAAATCAAAAAGCCTGAAAAAACCGATGGTGCGGCCAGTCGGAAAGGTAGATTTTAGAATTTATTTATTGATTCTGAAATTGCCATCCCATTATTCAAGCATATATTCCTTGGAAAACATTTCCATTTTTGTATAAACCTGAAAAACGTACACCCTTTGATATCCTATATTCAAATGAACTGAAAGAAACATATAACAATGAAAACAGAGCTTACAGAGCACAAATAAGAAGCGCAAAGAAAAAATATGTTGCAGACAGAATAGAACAAGCACCTAAAAGAAATAAAAAAAACATGGAAAGTTATTAATGAAAATCTCAAGAGATCTCGTGCTAGCACCTCACACTAAATCATAATAACAATATGATGGAAGACGAAAATCAACAGGAATAGATGGAATCTCATCAAAAAAAATTTGGGAATCAAACTAGGTACTAAATTCATAAGCATCCCAAACTCAATATTTTTACCACAAATCGGTGAACACCAAATTATTGAAGCTATACAATAGCTCAAAAATAAAAAGTCAACAGGAATAGATGGAATCTCATCCAAATTAATAAAGACCATATCACACTGTATCATCACTTCACTCACATATATTGTAAATCTCTCGTTACGTTACGTTATTTTTCCAGATTTGTTTAAAATTACACCCATTTTTAAAAAAGGGGATAAATCTAGTATTGATAACTACCGACAAATCTCCTTGCTGTGTTCAACATCTAAAATCATAGAGCGTCTAATGTATAATATAATCATAGATTTTTTTGATAAATATCATATATTAACAACTTCCCAACATGGGTTTAGGAAAAACAAATCATTAGAAACCGCATCAGCTCACCTATTAAACAATATATACACTCAACTGAATGATGGAAAGCTTATTGCTTCGCTAATGTTCGACCTGTCAAAAGCCTTTGACTGTTTGGATATTGAGTTTATTCTAGATAAATTAACTCCTATATAAAATGTGTCATTTAAAGATGACTGTTTTGTCATTTTGACAGAGATAAAAAAGGTGGCATCGTTTTTTATCACCGATCCTCTTAAGCGTCTACATCTAGGATGCTTACGTCACTTTAATGTCTGCCCTGTCAGTTATTTAAGTATTGTTGATAATTGATACTGAAACATTACAACATGAGTCGTTTTGGGGAAGTTTCGACTCAACAAATAACGAAAAATATAGAAAAAGTTGCCGAATAAAAAATAAAAGAAATTTGGAGTTTTCAAGTACGAAATTACGAACTGTCGAAAATAACTCAGTTACAAAAAGTAGCAGATATATTAAAGGATTGGGCCTATAATATGAAAAAGAGGAATGGAGAAGATTATAAAGAATATGCAGTTAAATCAATTTGGAACTCAACTGCGAAGATGATTCAAGAAAAATATTTCAATTAATACAATATTAAATTTGATCCTTTTGCCGACATAACTTTTAAAGAAGCTCGTGATGCAAGAAATAGTAAACGGAAAGAATTACAAGTTATTCCAGAGAAAAGAAAAGTAAGTTCTGTAGCATTGAACAAGAAAGATATAGTAAAAATGGCAAAATTGTGGAATATAGACAACCCAGAGGGATTACAAAAAAGATTCTTTCATATAGCTTCTTATGAATTAGCTTGGAGGGGGGGAGAAGCTGCAAACTGTAAAATTTACCATTTTAAAGAAGAAAAAAATCAAGATGGAACTTCAACAAGAAGATTTGAATACAATACAATATTTTCAAAGACGACACAGGGTGGGTCGAAAAATTGGCAGACAGCAAATGGATAACAAAAAATGAAATGGATGAAGGTATTTGTCCCGTTGCATTGTTAAAATTACTGTTACAAAAAAGAAATGA
Source organism: Gonioctena quinquepunctata (assembly GCA_018342105.1). NCBI lineage: Eukaryota > Metazoa > Arthropoda > Insecta > Coleoptera > Chrysomelidae > Gonioctena > Gonioctena quinquepunctata. The sequence continues at coordinate 5,103 of JAFIRS010003577.1, forward strand.
AAACAACATCTGAACGACTTTTTTTTACTCCAAATCCCTTTTGGAAAAACAAAAATTCTAAAGGTTGGTACAAAAATGTTCCACTGGGTATTAATACAATTTCTACTTGGACCAAATATTCTGCAACTAAAATTGGACTCGACATTACAAATAATAAAATTACCAATCATTCGAACCGTGCTAGTACAGTTTCCCAGTTAGCCAAAGCAGGAGTAAGTGACCAACAACTTATAAAGATAACGGGACACTCATCATCATCTTCTATTAAACCCTACCTCCAAATTGATCCTGAACATCACGAAAATCTTATTAGTTCCTTACGGGCCTCGAGTGAGAAAAATCAAAATGAATATTCTACATGTGTGAATACCAGAGAAGAAAATTTTGAAATCAGTACACCAAACCAAACAATTTATAACAATTGTGTATTTAATAACTGTTCATTTAAATAATGCAATTGTATCAATAAAGATAATTATTGTTGTTGTTCATTCATATATTCGGTCGTTAATTTATCTTGCCAAAAAACACTCGAGCTTTTCTTTTAAGGATAAATTTATTTTTAACTCAAAATTTTTCCATCAGTAATTTTGCTCGAAAAACTGACATTTGACAAAATCACTCGACCTTCGGTCTCGCGATTTTTCATGTCAGTTTTTCTCGTAAAATTACTGATTGGCATAATTATTTCGTTACAAAAAGAAATTTATCCGATAAAAAAAAGCTCTTGTGTTTTTACTGTTGACAAACGCACTAGTGGTTTTTTAACTTATTCATTTGTTTATCAATTATCGTGGTGATATGTTTCTAAATTTCTTATTCATTAAATTGCCGAATTACACTCGATGTTTGTATTGATATCGGGTAAATTTGTGTTGTGTGTTTCCTTTAGCAATTTGACTCAAAAAACTGTCGACCTAAAAACGCTCCACCTTCGGTGTCGCGTTTTTAATAGTTGACAGTTTTTCTCGTCTAATTGCTAGGCAACAGTTTCTCATTAAACAACCCAAATTTACCCGATAAAATACAAACCTCTCGTGCAATTATAAGTGATAAAACCATCGTAGATTCGATATTGTTTTGCGATAAAACCACACTATGTCCTGTCATTATATGTCAACACATTCAATTCATATATTATATGACGGGGTCAGAAGCCAAGGGGTACAAGTGACAATTCCATGTATATGTTGTGTGAAATTGGCAGTTTCTATCGAGTGATTTTTCTGGAATCCATGTTAGAACATCAGATCGAATGTTTCCAGGTAATCATTTATTCGGAGATATATTTTTTTTTAATTTGAGAACACACTGATAAGCCATATAGGACGATAATTCTCGATATATTTGCTGTCACCATTTATCAGTATGGGGATTAGAATGACAATTTTGAAAAGATCAGGATATTCTCCAAAAGCCTCGCCTCTATAATGAAGGGGCCCCTTCCACAGCCCGCAATTTAGTTTAATTTTATTAATTTCTAATGAAAATGTGTATAAATATTGTTTAAGTACAGTTAAAGTTGAGTTTCAATATGATTTATCGAAGACAAATTAATTCTTGTGTTTTGTATACTATAATTTGGGACAAAATAAAAACGGAAATCCATCCAGTATTGAAACGACCGTTTGGTAGGTAGAGAGGGGGAAAACACCAGTGGACACGATTTGCTGTGCTACCGTGAATCTTCAGTGTCTTAGCATGCAGCGTTTGAAAGGTTAGGTTTGTTTAATTAATAAATAGGTAGTGCAGTTATTTATTCAACTTTGCAATAGTTTACTCGTTACCTTGCCAAAATGCCCAGTGGTAAGTACTATTCAGTAGCGGAAAAAGAAATAGGAGTGTTAGGAAAGTTATAGGAGTGTAAGTTCTCTACGTCTCGTGAATTGCCTATACCAAATAATTTGGTATGCCTATGGAATTTCTATTTATAGCCATAGTTAGACAATGGTTCGGGTATCTTCAATAAAAATTGGTTGTTAGGTGGGGGAAGGCCAAAGTGGTCCTTTCAATACTGGATGAGCTCTACTTAGGCACACCAAAACAATATGGCAGATTTTTTTTTTCGATCATTGGGTGAAAAAATTTGCTTTGAGCACATATTTCAAGACACATTGAGTATTGCTGACAGTTTGAGATGCTGCATCGGTATGGCATACAATTCCTTCATACTTTGGCTATCTTATATATAATATAAAACAAGAATTAGCTTTGAGCTCATTCTCCAAGGTAATAGTTTTTTTTTACACATTAAAAAAATTGCGCTGGGCAACGCCGACACCTACGGGCCGCCATACATGCGCTGCCCTGTTATTTATAACAGTGGCTTACTTCTCAAAAAGTTTTAGCTTTGAGCTAATTATACATGTTTTTTTTTGCTGACTCTTGGTCTATTTATTTGGGACCATCAGTTGGTGGCTCCGAAGTAGATGGTGCCGGTGAATACGTGAATACACACACTATAACGTGAAGAACTCACTTCAACTCCCTGGATGGGACCATCACCAACTAGCAGCTCCGACGAACTTGGTACCAACACATAATTACTCGAATCAGCAAGGGCTTTGATAACGTCTGACATTATCAAATGAGGAAACTTTATTTTTCATTTGTCTATGTCATGAAGGAAATGATAATAGATCGACGTGCGACGTGTCATTTAATTTATAGTAATTAATCAGAGGACAGAGGAGTGGAAGTGGTAGAGCTCATCCCATCAGTGCTGCCAATTGAAAGTATACAATATGCTGACTAGCATCTGTCAAAATGCGGAGTTTTACTCCCAGAATTTTGAGAAGGCTTACAAAATCCTACAAACTTAATTTATACATAATCTATGGTATATATGGATGATTTCGAGGGTCGACTTGTTCTGATAGATACTGATTCTGAAATGAAACCGGAACAAATTAAACTAGAAGAAGCACATATTCTCAAATGTCCATTGAACTGGAAATGCAATAGGGAACACACATGTGCTCCCTTTCTAGAATTTTGATTTGCACATAAAGACTACCACCTAGGGAGCTCAGCAACAAACTTAGATATTGAAAAAATATCTAATGTTTTTCATAATTCAAAATTGAAAACGCCAATTTTGTCGTCACATTAAAAAACGTACTCCTAGCGCCTCTGGTGGACGTAAGCATCATTATTTCACACAGTTCAATTTTTTACCACTAGTTGCTTCGAATTGCCGACTATAATTTCATCTGCCTTCGTTTATGTGTTGTACTAATATTTTAATCATCATAGTATTTATGTTTGGGTTGAAAGAAATAGTATCTACTATCAATATTCCTGAAACAACCACAACTGGCGCTAGTGTTTGGGGGAAGTTATTCAAATGAAGGTCAAATCGAGTTTGAATTGAGGAGCACTTTAAACTTGGAAATTTCGAAAAAAAAATTGGGATATGAGAAATTATTTTCACAAAATGTAATTATTGTGGATCGAACTAAGGCAAAGAAAAATTAAAATAAAATCATGCCTGTTTCCCATTGTCTACTCGGTGCTAGGTCAGAAGTTGGGTTGGTAGCATTGAAACCTGTTGATAAAACCATAGTATAATCTAAACAATGATAAAACTCATAGAAGCCTGAGGCTGAGATAAGATTTCAGATATGTCATGTCACGCCAATTTTAATTTCGATAAACAAACAACACAGAACTCAAACTAGCAAACTACTATAGACAAAGACGCGAAGAGTAACGACTAACGAGTTCTGTGCCATTACAAGACCATGTGCCTCACGAAACAAACACAAGTAGTCAGGAAGATGAACGCTTTTCTCCCACTCCTTAGTGCAAAATGCTTACAAAATCCTTACAATTCGTCATTACTCCAAAGCTTTCGAATTGCTTACAAATGGAGTAATTACTCTCAAAACGGCAGCGCTGCATCCCATAGAGAAACTAAAAATAAAGAGAGTTGTCAAACCTGCAGTAAAAGTTGGCACCACATTTAGACAGTGGCGACGTATCTCGCAACTGGCCGAACTAAGTACAGTTGGTAAAACCGATTGAGATAAGGCGGGTTTTTCAAATGTGTTACTTTTATATGATTGATATGGTATATATTTTATAAGTGATCGATTTGCCATTCTTGTATTCCATATGAATGGTTGTATCATATAAAATACTGGAATGGCAAATCGATCACTAATAAAATATATACAGTAATCGATTCGTAGAATCTGTTAGTTCGTTCGTGGTTAACATAAAGTTCCAAAGTAAATCTTTATTTCATGATATCAAGAACAAAATCAAACATCTTATAAAACAAGAATAATAAGTTGAACACTATGAAAACACATTTTATTGTATCTAGGCCAATGTACAACTACAGACAAAACATTAATGAAACATGTCGCTGAAGTTAGCTTCGGATTTAAATATCATGCATGGATTTATATAGTCGACCATGTGAATAATGCTCATGAATTGATAATGTGTGAAAACGGCGATTGGAAAAAAATATTTTTTAACCACTTTCAGTAATCAAGAATACTGGGTCAACTTGAGGTATATATACCCATTTTGCATGGGGTATTTCTACCCCCCGGCTCGGTGATTATATTTTGAAAAGTAGATGGGATCGGATGAAAAATAACGTTTCGAGCAATAAATATACCTAATTACTTCATTCCCCACAAAAATAGCGATTCATGAAAATTAACCCTCAGGGTGATGGGTGGTTTCATCCCCAAATATCCTTTTGCAATACTCTCAATTATTGCAAAACTGGACGAGATCAAATGAAATACGAAGTGTCATGTGATCAGAAGTATTGAAACTGTCACTGCAAGCATAGTAACACATGCGATTCAATCGTCGATAGGGTGGTTTTAATCCTACACTTAACATACAATGTTCTCAATATTTCGAAACGTAGATGAGATCAGATAAAATGCAATATATCAGGCAACGAATATCATCACTGTTCGCATAATCAGAATAGCGATTCATGCAAAATAACAGTCAGAGTGGTGGTTTCATCCCCAACTCTCTCATTACAATACTCTCCATAATCAGAAAACTAGACGAGATCAGATAAAGAAGAAGTGTCATGTGATCAAAAGTATTCATATTGTTAGTTCAAGCAAAGATGCACATGCGATGCAATCGTCGGAAGGGTGGTTTTACCCCCTACATTCCACACACAATATTCTCAATATTCCGAAAAGTAGATGAGATCAGATGAAATACAATAATCAGGCAACAAATATCATCAATGTTCGCATAATCAGAATAGCGATTCATTCAAAATAACAGTTAGAGTGGTGGTTTCATCCCCAAATCTCTCATTACAATACTCTCCATAATCAGAAAACTAGACGAGATCAGATAAAAAAAGAAGTGTCATGTGATCAATAGTAATCATACTGTTAGTTCAAGCAAATATGCACATGCGATGCAACCGTCTGGAGGGCAGTTTTACCCCTTTACCCCCTACATTTCACACACAATATTCTCGATATTCCGAAAAGTAGATGAGATCAGATAAAAAACAATATATCAGGCAACAAATATCATCACTGTTTGCATAATCAGAATAGCGATTCATTCAAAATAACAGTCACAGTGGTGGTTCCATCCCCAACTCTCTCATTACAATACTCTCCATTATCAGAAAACTAGACGAGATCAGATAAAAGAAGTGTCATGTGATCAATAGTATCCATACTGTTAGTTCAAGCGAAGATGCAATGCGATGCAATCGTCGGAAGTGGTTTTCCCACATTTCACACAATATTCTCGATATTCCGAAAGTAGATGAGATCAGATAAAATACAATATATCAAGCAACGAATATCATCACTGTTTGCATAATCAGAATAGCGATTCATTCAAATAACAGTCCAGTGGTAGTTTCATCCCCAACCTCTCATTACAATACTCTCCATTATCAGAAAACTAGACGAGATCAGATGAAAAGAAGTGTCATGTGATCAATAGTATTCATACTGTTAGTTCAAGCAAAGATGCACATGCGATGCAATCGTCGGAAGGTGGTTTACCACCTACATTTCAACACAATATTCTCAATATTCGAAAAGTAGATGAGAACAGATAAAATACAATATATCAGGCAACAAATATCATCAATGTTTCATAATCAGAATAGCGATTCATTCAAATAACAGTCAGAGTGGTGGTTTCATCCCAACTCTCTCATTACAATACTTCCATAATCAGAAAACTAGACGAGATCAGATCAAAAGAAGTGTCATGTGATCAATAGTAATCATACTGTTAGTTCAACAAGATGCACATGCGATGCAATCGTCGGAAGGGTGTTTTACCCCTACATTTCACACAATATTCTCGATATTCCGAAAAGTAGATGAGATCAGATAAAATCATATATCAAGCAACAATATCATCACTGTTTGCATAATCGGAATAGCGATTCATTCGAAATAACAGTCACCGTGGTAGTTTCATCCCCAACTCTCTCATTACAATACTCTCCATTATCAGAAAACTAGACGAGATCAGATGAAAAAAGAAGTGTCATGTGATCAATAGTATTCATACTGTTAGTTCAAGCAAAGATGCACATGCGATGCAACCGTCGGAGGGCGGTTTTACCCCCTACATTTCACACACAATATTCTCGATATTCCGAAAAGTAGATGAGATCAGATAAAATACAATATATCAGGCAACAAATATCATCACTGTTTGCATAATCAGAATAGCGATTCATTCGAAATAACAGTCACAGTGGTAGTTTCATCCCCAACTCTCTCATTACAATACTCTCCATTATCAGAAAACTAGACGAGATCAGATGAAAAAAGAGTGTCATGTGATCAATAGTATTCATACTGTTAGTTCAAGCAAAGATGCCATGCGATGCAATCGTCCGGAAGGTGGTTTACCACCTACATTTCAGACACAATATTCTCAATATTCCGAAAAGTAGATGAGAACAGATAAAATACAATATATCAGGCAACAAATATCATCAATGTTTGCATAATCAGAATAGCGATTCATTCAAAATAACAGTCAGAGTGGTGGTTTCATCCCCAACTCTCTCATTACAATACTCTCCATAATCAGAAAACTAGACGAGATCAGATAAAAAAAGAAGTGTCATGTGATCAATAGTATTCATACTGTTAGTTCAAGCAAAGATGCACATGCGATGCAATCGTCGGAAGGGTGGTTTTACCCCCTACATTTCAGACACAATATTCTCAATATTCCGAAAAGTAGATGAGGTCAGATAGAATACAATATATCAGGCAACAAATATCATCAATGTTTGCATAATCAGAATAGCGATTCATTCAAAATAACAGTCAAGTGGTGGTTTCATCCCCCAAATCTCTCATTACAATACTCTCCATTATCAGAAAACTAGACGAGATCAGATAAAAAAGAAAATGTCATGTGATCAATAGTATTCATACTGTAGTTCGAACGAAGATGCACATGGGTGCAATCGTCGGAAGGGTGTTTTTTCCCTACATTTCAACAAATATTCTCAATATTCCGAAAGTAGATGAGAACAGATAAAATACAATATTTCAGGCAACAAATATCATCAATGTTTGCATAATAGAATAGTGATTCATTCAAAATAACAGTCAAGTGGTGGTTTCATCCCCAACTCTCTCATTACAATACTCTCCATAATCAGAAAACTAGACGAGATCAGATAAAAAGAAAGTGCCATGTGATCAATAGTATTCATACTGTTAGTAAGCGAAGATGCACATGCGATGCAATCGTCGGGAGGTGGTTTCACCCTTACGTTTACATACAATATTCTGAATATTTCGAAAAGTAGATGAGATCCAGATAAAATACAATATAACCCGCAAGGAATATCATCACTGTTTGCATAATCAGAATAGCGATTCATTCAAAATAACAGTCAGCGTGATGTTTTCATCCCCAACTCTCCATTACAATATCTCCATTATCAGGAAACTAGACGAGATCAGATAAAAGAGGGAAGTGTCATGTGATCAATAGTATTTTAACTGTTAGTGCAGGCAAAGATGCACATGCAGCAACCGGGGGTTGGTTTCCCCCTCACGTTTCAATACGATATTCTGAATATTTCGAAAAGTAGATGAGATCAGATAAAATAAGTAAATATCTATGCTCTGCGGTTACTCCCGCCCATGGTCCCGCACTTCTCCACTGGTTTGGGGCCTGTCACTGAAGGTCTGAGAACAGCTGGGAACGTTATGGAGGTTGTTTGGGGCCCCAATATTAGAAAAAAAAAATATGGCAGCCGTAAGGTTGGTGAGAAAAAATAGTCTGGGGGCCTCGTCCCGGGATGTTAAGGTGGTCTCTAGGTGTGCACGTAGGTGTGAGAGGGTCTTGATATATTATGGGGGTTGTTGGGGGCCATCCATATGTAGAACGAAAGACTGGCGCCATGGTGAGAATTTCAAGATGTCCCGGAGGCCTTGCCTGAGATGTTTATCGGTCTCTGAGTGTTGTCACTGAAGTTGAAGATATCTGGAGGCATTATGGGGGCCCCCAGCCATGTATAAAAAAAAATAGGGGGGTTGTAGGTTAAAATTCCAAGATTTCCGTTATGGGGGGTAACGACTGGGTTCTTCAGCGGTATCTGGGGGTTCCACAGGTATGTGACAACTGGAAGCCCATTGGGGTCAACCATATATAGAAAAATATGGCGACTATAGGTTAGAATTTCAAGATGTCTGTTATGGGGACTGACTCTCTTGAGGTATTTATCGGTATCAGGTCTCCTACGGAGGTCTGGGTATGTGGGAAAAACGTGGGGCTCAATCATTCGAAAATAAAATATAGGGGGTAGTTGGGTGTGAAAAAATTGTCTGTTATGGGGGCAGGGACCCCTCCTGTAGGATGTTCATGAGCCTCTAGGAGGTTGCCACTAGGTCTGAAAACAGGATTTAGGCAGTTTCCTGTAACATTAGAATCTATATTTCCAGATACTTTGTTCTTGAAAAGTTATATTATGTTCCCCACCCTTTTCAGGCTAATAGTCACTCAACATTTGTCGCAAGCCTATGAATGGTTATCGTTATATACTTTGTCGTATGCATATGCTTGTGAGTCGAAATGAAGCTCGTTGTGACGTTAGACTCATAATCTAGAGGCCCTGGTTCGAGTCAGGTTTCGGCACAAATTCATAGTTGATAAGAATTGCATTTAAATCTTCATATGGTTTCGGAGTCGGTTGAGTCGGAAGTCCAATATATGACTATCCAATTTGGGGGAGGGAATTTATTGATGTTTACACCCAAGTTGAATTTTCTGTAATGCCCACCCGCTTTCTTTCCCGCAGAATTCTTATAGTTCAATCAATATGGTTTCATCCTTCATCATCAAAACATAAATCCAAGTCAGTGTATATGGAATATAGGAGAATTGGCTGCTGTTGAGTATACGTAAATATCTTAATAATTATTGGAATCAACCCACTCAGAAACCATGTTTAGATTTAAATACAAATCTCTATCAACTATGAATTTTTTTTTTTTCGGAGTGGTTCAGCGCACCATAGTCGGTTTTCAATGTTTGCAAGAACTTATTCTTTTTGTTTAATGCATTGGACGCAAAAATTTGGTGGTTGAGTTAATTTGAAAAAGTACACTCTACAACTTTTACTCTTTTCTATATTTCAACAATACTTTCCATTTATCCATAATGATTATTCTTCATTTATCATCCAATGTGATACGTTGACATATGTCGCAGCGCTGAATTTTGGTTTTCCTATATCCCCATCTGAGAGTAATTTCATTGAAATAACATAACGATCTCCAACATCCTGTACATGTATAGGAAACATACATTTTGATATTTCTTGATCACACAGTTGCTCTGAAGTGGAAACGTCTTATCTCTTCAACGTCCGGAACAATAATGACCAATTGAACAGGGCAAAAGACTTAAATAATGTTTCTCGAGCGCTTCCATATGACAAGTAATACAAGATGGAAAATATTTTTCCCAAAAACACAAATCGCAGGGTGTAAGGTTGAACGATAGTGACGCCACCTAGTGAATAATACTATAACTAAATTTAGATAAAATGGAAAATAAAAATCAACCTCTTTGACATTGGGAAAATTTTTTTTGAAATTCGGCTGCGTCAAATGTCTGAGATTGACTGTCTATGAAAATTTCGAATGATGATGCCATTATTGCCGTTCACAGAAACATAAAACTACGACGCAATTATTTCTCAGAATCAGTGGCGAGACATAATTCTCGGAATTGATTGTTTGTTCAGGTGTTGGTGTTGGTCGACATGGATTTCTGAGAAATTTACATTATCCAGTTCTTGGAATTTTTCCAATCGTTAGCTTATTCCGAGAACAATAAGATGGGGAATTCTCAGAATCGCAGCTCGAACCGTGGGAATATTTTGTATAGTCAAGGTCAAATTATAATGCAATCATTTGCCGCGAAAGAGGTATATTCAAACATATCAAACGAATTGGCGATCTATGGAGAGACTGGCGGCAATCGGATGAACTATTTTTCCTTGTCAACGTTGAGCGGGAATTTTTTTTCTTTTCATATATGGTTGAGTCTCAGACCCCCATGAATCGTCAGACATCAGTGACATGCTCCAAAGACCGTTAAACGCCCTCAGGCGGGTCGGTCTTCAATATTGAACATTAGTGAAATTCTTAACCTCAAACCGTAATTTTCTGTAGATGATTGGGCCCCAATGCGGCTTTCTCACGCTAACCCTCACATATCTCAGAGCTCCGTAGTAGTCAACGAGACCGTTATATATTCCTAGGCGGTCGCCCCCATAACGGATATATAATGAAATTCTAAACCTAAAACCGTCATATTTTTTCTTCTCTTGAATTCGGGCTCCAATACGGCCCCCCCGCCCAAAACGCCCAGCCCTTTTTGATTTGAAGTGGGAAAAAAAGGGCTTTTTTAAAACCCCCCGGGGGGGCCTCCCCCCCCCCCGGAAATTTTTTCACCACCCCACCCTTAAAATTTTTTTTTTTATGGGTTGGGCCCCAAAACCCCACATCCCAACCCCGGGGGACTTCGATACCGTCTTTCCCCCAAAGGTCGGGGCCCCCAAAAGGCATCCCCAAAAATTTCCAAGGCGGGGCCTTTTTTTAATTTGGGGTTTTACCCCCAAGCGGCTTTCCCCTTGTCCATTCCCCGGCAACCCAGATCCTGAAGGCCAAAAGTTACCCCAAAGGACATCTTGGGGCCCAAAACCAACCCCCCTTTTTTTTCTTTTTCCAATTTTAAAACCCCCAAAACCCCAAATTAAAAAAAAACCCAGAGACCGGTATCTCAGGCCGGGGGCCCCCTTAACGGACATCTTGGGAAAATTCCCACCCGGCCGCCTTTTTTTTTTTATGGGGGGTGGCCCCAAAACAACCCCCCCCAAAACCTTTAGACCTTCAAAAACCCCCGTACAACCCAGAGATCATTCAATGGCCCCGGGCCCCCCCAGCTAAATTTTTTTTCCCACCCCCCCCCAGCCCCATTTTTTAAACCCCCCCAAAACCCCCAAAGTTCCCAGCCCCTCTCAATCGGGGGGGCCCCAAACCAGTGAATCCACCCGTGGGGGGAAACCCCGGGAAAATTGTTTTAAATTTTTTGAAACCACCCCTTTCCGACGGTTTTAGCATTTTTTTTCCCAATAACAGTTAAAAACATTTTTCAGCATTCCTCCTTTTTTTTGATCCTCTGGTTTTTGAAGGAAAATTTAAATGGGAGGTTGGGGGAAAAACCCCCTTTACTGTTTTTAAGAACGCCATTCTATTATGCAAAAAATTTATATATTTTTTGCCCCATATATTGAAAATTTTTCCCCATTCATCTACTTTTTTAAATTGGGAAATTTTTGGAAAGTGGGGGAAAAAAACCCTTCCACGAGGATTGTGATCGCCAATAAAATTTTTGAAAAAAGGGCAACCCCTTTCTTTTTTTTATTCCCCCCCGTTTTTTTTTTATAATAAAAAATTTTGGGGGGAAAACCACCCTTGGGGGTTATTTAAAACCCCATTTTTTTTTGAAAAAAATTATTATTTTTTTCCCATATTTGTTTTTTTTGATCTCATCTTTTGGGGAAATTGAGAATATTTTTGTAGTAAAAGGGGGAAAAAACCCCCCCTTTCCACATTTTATCCAAAAAAAATCTTTTTCGAACTAACAGTATGAATACTATTGATCACCGGGGGAAAAAATTTTTTTTTCCAATTTTCCCAAAGCCTTTTTATAAAGGGGAAGGAATGAGGATTGGGGATTTCCACCACTTTTTTATTTAATTTTTAAAAACTTGGGTTTTTGGGGGGGTTTTTTGAAAATTTTGGTTTTAAATGTGGGGGTAAAAACCTTCCGACGATTTTTATCCTTGGGGTTTTTTGTTTTAACCTATATAATAATTACCTGACACTTCTTTTTTTCCGATCCGTCCCCCCCACATAATGGAAAAGGAAAAGAAAGTTAATGAAACCAATTTTAAATTTTTGGGGCGCTATTTTTGATTTCCAAAATTGTTTTTTTTTTGTTGGGGGTAGGTATTTAAATTGACCATCCATTTTCGGAAATTGAGAATAGTTCTGAAAAGGGGGGAAACCCCAATTGATCATGTCCCCCTTTGTTGAACTTTTAAAAGTATGGAAAAATTACAGACATTCTTTTCATCTGATCTTGTCTAGTTTTCGATAATGGGAGGGAAATTTTTTGTAATAAAAGGTTTAAAAAATTTATTTTTTATTTTGTCCCTTCGTTTGGGGCCCCCGGAAAAAATTTACCTTTTTATTTGTATTTTTGGGTTTATCCACTTTTTGGAATATTTTTGAATATTTTGGGAAAAAAAACCCCCCCCGGATTATCGGGGGCATTTTGGGGAACTAACGGTTGGAAACTAAAAAAGGGGAATTTTTTTTTTTATCCCATTTTGGTTTTTTTATATATTTAAAAATTGGGGAAAATACCGAATTTTTTTTTTTTGAAAAGCTTTTTTTTGAAAATTATTTTTCTTTTTAAATTTTTTACCCTCAAATTTTTTAAGGGAAAACAAGGGGAAAAAACCCTAAAACCCCCCTCTTTTGGAACCGGGGTTAAATTTGATAATGAAATTTTTTTTTGATCCCCCTTTTGTGGGTATTTTTTTGAGGGGGTTTTGAAACCAATAATTTTTTTGGAAGTTTTTTCGATTCAAACTTATGAAATTTTCCCCAATTGATTTTTTTTTTCCCCCTCCGGGAAAAGGAATAATTTTTAAATTGAAAACCCTTTATTTTTTTAACGAAATTTATCTTTTTCTATAAAATATTTATAATGTTTTTTCCCCTGTTCCCCTGTTTTTGAAAAAAAATTTTAAAATGAAAAACCCCCCAAAAAGTTTTTTTAAAATATTTTAAAAACATATTTTGTTTAAAATTTTTTAAATTTACCCCCCCTTTCAAAAGGGGAAATTTTGGTTGAAAGGGTAAAACCCCTTTAACAAGCATCCCTTTTTTTTTAACCCAAAATTTTATTTTTTTGAATTTTTATACCCCCTTTTGATTTTTTTTTGAAAATTTTGGGGGCCCCCACGTTTTTTTGAATTTTTTATCAAATGTTTCCAAAAAGGTTTTTTTATCCCCAAATTTTGGGAAAAAATTAAAATGGGAAACCCCCTTTTAAAAAGGTTAACCCCAAAAAATTTAATTTAACCCCTTTTTTTTGTGAGTTTTTTAATGGGAAAGTAAAAAAAATTTTAAAACCCCACTTTATTTTATTTTTTTAAAAAATTTATGCAACAGAATATTTGTTTTTTGATTTTTTTTTATCTGACCATCAAAAAAAAAAAAAAAAAAAAAAAAAAAAAAAAAAAAAAAAAAAAAAAAAAAAAAAAAAAAAAAAAAAAAAAAAAAAAAAAAAAAAAAAAAAAAAAAAAAAAAAAAAAAAAAAAAAAAAAAAAAAAAAAAAAAAAAAAAAAAAAAAAAAAAAAAAAAAAAAAAAAAAAAAAAAAAAAAAAAAAAAAAAAAAAAAAAAACTTTTCCGGGTTTTTTGAGATTTTTTAAATGTAGAGTAAAACCCCCGACGATTGCTCGCATGTCATCTTCTTGATAAAGTGGTTTCTATTGATCAATGGCACTTTTTTTTTATCTGATCTCGTCTGGTTTTCTGATTTATATTGAAAGGAGATTGGGGGTGCCACCACCCGATTTCGAAAATCCTTTTTCTGATTATGCAAACATTATATTTTTCCCATATATGTATTTTATCTGGGTCTCATCTACTTTTCGGAATATTGAGGAATATTGTGTGTGAAATGTAAAACCACCCTTCCGACGTTTCTCCCGGCCCTTTGCTTGAACTAACAGTATGAATATATTGATCACATGACACTTCTTTTTTATCTGATCTCGTCAGTTTTCTGATAATGGAGAGTATTGTAATGAGAGAGTTGGGATGAAACCACCACTTGACTGTTATTTTGAATGAATCGCTATTCTGAATTATGCAAACATGATGATATTTGCTGCCTGATATATTGTATTTTATCTGATCTCATCTACTTTTCGGAATATTGAGAATATTGTGTGTGAAATGTAGGGGGTAAAACCACCCTTCCGACGATTGCATCGCATGTGCATCTTTGCTTGAACTATCAGTATGAATACTATTGATCACATGACACTTCTTTTTTTATCTGATCTCGTCTAGTTTTCTGATTATGGAGAGTATTGTTATGAGAGAGTTGGGGATGAAACCACCACTCTGACTGTTATTTTGAATGAATCGCTATTCTGATTATGCGAACAGTGATGATATTCGTTGCCTGAGATATCGTATTTTATCTGATCTCATCTACTTTTCGAAATATTCAGAATATTGTATGTAAAGTGTAGGGGTAAAACCACCCTATCGACGATTGAATCGCATGTGTCACTATGCTTGCAGTGACAGTATCAATACTTCTGATCACATGACACTTCGTATTTCATTTGATCTCGTCCAGTTTTGCAATAATTGAGAGTTCAAAGGATATTTGGGGATGAAAACCCACTCTAATTTCCATGAATCGCTATTCTGATTTTGCATAAGGTGATGATACTGGTTTTCCGGGGTAAAACCACCCTCCCGACAATTGAGTCGCAGGTGTCGTTTGCAGTGACAGTAGTAATACTCTTGATCTAGGGACACTCTATATTTTACCTGATCTCGTCTGATTTGCTAAATATGGAGATGTTAGGGGTGGAACCATCACCCTGAGGGTTAATTTTCATGAATTGCTATTTTTGTGGCGAATGAAGTAATTGGTATATTTATTGCTCGAAACGTTATTTTTCATCCGATCCCATCTACTTTTCAAAATATAATCACCGAGCCGGG
This sequence comes from Gonioctena quinquepunctata, assembly GCA_018342105.1. NCBI lineage: Eukaryota > Metazoa > Arthropoda > Insecta > Coleoptera > Chrysomelidae > Gonioctena > Gonioctena quinquepunctata. The sequence goes on from JAFIRS010003577.1 coordinate 20,436, forward strand.
GGGTAGAAATACCTCATGCAAAATGGGTATATATACCTCAAGTTGACCCAGTATTCTTGATTACTGAAAGTGGTTGAAAAATCATTTTTTCCGATCGCCGTTTTCACACATTATCAATTCATGAGCATTATTCACATGGTCGACTATATAAATCCATGCATGAGATTTAAATCCGAAGCTAACTTCAGCGACATTAATGAAACTCCGAAAAACAACAAAATTAAAAATATTCTTCAGTCGCTTATCATCAAATCAACCAAAATAAAAACATCACATTTACAACAAACCTTCAATAATTTTCCTAATTTATTAGCACAAAGGAGACCATGTACTTCGTACTTCCTCAAATGGTGATAGGAAATGAAAACTGATGGATGGAAATAAGTACTAGTTTGTGAAAAAATTCCTGCAACTGATGGATGGAAATAACTATCAGTTTGTGAAAAGCAGCTTATATTTTACCTTGTGAAAGAATATTTCGAGGAATTTCAGCGTCAACTCGAATAACATTGCATTTTCGACGTTGGTATAATTTCTATAATTAATTTTTCGATGACAATTAACAGTAGAATTATTCTGAAATTATTACGTGGTTTGACATTTTCTGACAAATGTCGAAATTGGAAAATTATCATGTCGCCAGTCGTCTGTTGATTGCGGGCAGCGCCTCCATGCGCGACTGGCCGTACCAAAAACTTGGTGGTCAACATAGACAAATTAAAAATAAAGAGACTGTTTGAAACATCGGCGATCTTGACCACCAAGTTTTTGGTACGGCCAGTTGCGCATGGAGGCGCTGCCCGCAATGAACAGACGACTGGCGACATGATAATTTTCCACATAGACAAATTAAAAATAAAGAGACTGTTTGAAACATTGGCGATCTTGACCACCAAGTTTTTGGTACGGCCAGTCGCGCATGGAGGCGCTGCCCGCAATCAACAGACGACTGGCGACATGATAATTTTCCAATTTCGACATTTGTCAGAAAATGACAAACCACCTAATAATTTCAGAATTCTACTGTTAATTGTCATCGAAAAATTAATTATAGAAATTATACCATGGACTTGAATTATGAACCCAACGTCGAAAATGGAATGTTATTCGAGTTGACGCTGAATTCCTCGAAATATTCTTTCACAAGGTAAATATAACTGCTTACACAAACTGATAGTTATTTCCATCCATCAGTTGCAGAAATTTTTCACAAACTGGTACTTATTTCCATCCATCAGTTTTCATTTCCTATCACCATTTGAGGAAGTACGAAGTACATGGTCTCCTTCAGCAGTTTATTGTTTTGTCTGTAGTTGTACATTGTCCTAGATACAATTTTTAAGGTTTGTTGTAAATGTAATATGTTTTTATTTTGGTTGATTTGATGATAAGCGACTGAAGAATATTTTTAATTTTGTTGTTTTTCGGAGTTTTATTATTGTTTTGTCTGTAGTTGTACATTGTCCTAGATACAATAAAATGTGTTTTTATAGTGTTCAACTTATTATTCGTGTTTTATAAGATGTTTAATTTTGTTCTTGATATCATGAAATAAAGATTTACTTTGGAACTTTATGTTAACCACGAACGAACTAACAGCTTCTACGAATCGATTACTGTATATATTTTATTAGTGATCGATTTGCCATTCCAGTATTTTATATGATACAACCATTCATATGGAATACAAGAATGGCAAATCGATCACTTATAAAATATATACCATATCAATCATATAAAAGTAACATATTTGAAAAACCCGCCTTATCTCAATCGGTGTCACCAACTGTACTTAGTTCGGCCAGTTGCGAGATACGTCGCCACTGTCTAAACGTGGTGCCAACTTTTACTGCAGGTTTGGCAACTCTCTTTATTTTTAGTTTCTCTATGATTTTCCAATTCCGACAGGTGTCAGAAAATGACAAACCACGTAATAATTTCAGAATAATTCTACTGTTAATTGTCATCAAAAAATTAATTATAGAAATTATACCATGGACTTGAATTATGAACCCAACGTCGAAAATGGAATGTTTTATTTGAGTTGACGCTGAAATTCCTCGAAATATACTTTCACAAGGTAAAATATAAGATGCTTTTCACAAACTGATACTTATTTCCATCCATCAGTTGCAGAAATTTTTTCACAAACTGGTACTTATTTCCATCCATCAGTTTTCATTTCCTATCACCATTTGAGGAAGTACGAAGTACATGGTCTCCTTTGTGCTAATAAATTAACAAAATTATTGAAGGTTTGTTGTAAATGTAATATGTTTTTATTTTGGATGATTTGATGATAAGCGACTGAAGAATATTTTTAATTTTTTGTTTTTCGGAGTTTTATTATTGTTTTGTCTGTAGTTGTACATTGTCCTAGATACAATAAAATGTGTTTTTATAGTGTTCAACTTATTATTCTTGTTTTATAAGATGTTTAATTTTGTTCTTAATATCATGAAATAAAGATTTACTTTGAAACTTTATGTTAACCACGAACGAACTAAGAGATTCTATGAATCGATTACTGTATATATTTTATTAGTGATCGATTTGCCATTCCTGTTTTTTATATGATACAACCATTCATATGGAATCGATCACTTATAAAATATATACCATATCAATCATATAAAAGCAACACATTTGAAAAAACCCGCCTTATCTCAATCGGTTTTACCAACTGTACTTAGTTCGGCCAGTTGCGAGATATGTCGCCACTGTCTAAACGTGGTGCCAACTTTTACTGCAGGTTTGACAACTCTCTTTATTTTTAGTTTCTCTATGGTGGTCAAGATCGCCAATGTTTCAGTCTCTTTATTTTTAATTTGTCTATGGCTCATCCAGTATTGAAACGACCACTTTGGCCTTCCCCCACCTAACAACCAATTTTTATCGAAGATACCCGAACCACAGTATTGTCTAACTATGGCTATTAATAGAAATTCCATAGGCGTACCAAATTATTTGGTATAGGCGATTCACGAGACGTAGAGAACTTACACTCCTATAACTTTCCTAACACTCTTATTTCTTTTTCCACTACTGAATAATACTTAACACTAGGCATTTTGGCAAGGTAACGAGTAAACTATTGCAATGTTGAATAAATAACTGCACTACCTATTTATTAATTAAACAAACCTAACCTTCCAAACGCTGCATGCCAAGACACTGATGAAGATTTGCCGTAGCACAGCAAATCGTGTCCACTCGTGTTTTCCCCCTCTCTACCTACCAAAAGGTCGTTTCAATACTGGATGAGCTCTAAGCCAGGAGTGGGGGGTCAAGCCAGGAGCACAGCTTAAGGTCTTTGGCCCAGCGGTGGTTGTACCGCATCTACATTGGCGCTAGTGATGGGCATAATCGAATGATGAGTATTCCAGATATCCAAATAATCGAATTATTATTCGAATTATATATCACTCGGATACTATAGACATCTTTCAATCATTTTCTGAACTCGAGTACCTATTCAAGCTTTCAAAATATTTGTAAGATTCCCATTTCAATTCCTTCCAAAATAAGTAATTTCACACAATTATGACAATATCTTTGTGATAGCCATAACCAATACTTTTTCGAAACCTCTACTACAAATTGAATCATTCATAAAACTCGTCATTCGAAATCATGGAGAATGTGATCGTGATATCTCGGTACTCGTCGTTCGAGCAGCTCACTCGGTAGTGTATTTGAGTGATTTGAATCATTCGAATGATTATGTTCAAGTTCTCGATTTTTGCAGCATTATTCAAATTAACGTTCCGAGTTGGCCATTTCTAGATGTGGGCGGTTTTACCAAATTACTCGGCAGTGCATTTGAATGATCTGATCATTCGAATGATTCTGGTCAAGTTCTCGAGATATCTCGAATGATTTCAATAATCGAATATTTTTCATTCGAATTAGCCCATCACTAGTTGGCGCCATTCGGTTCTAATATTGTCAAGATGGACGTAGAAGTTCTCGCTTGCTGCGGCAATATATCTATTTAGCAGATACTGAGTTATTGGCCACGTGTAGACGCGTAACACCATCACTGGCCCAATATCCTTCGATGTGCGGACGAAAACCGACACCTAGGCCATTTCTAGACCATCCCATCGCACCATAAGCCATCCGACGCCCTACGCCCTCCACACGATGGCCCATCTGATGGGACATTTGATGAGTCATAACTTTTAGGCACATATTATACTCTGTGGCTTAGGCACAGATTATAATACACACAGATAGGAAGCTCCGCACATTTCCTTTGATTACCTCAAGATAGGCACAGCTGCCAGCTCTAAATTATGTTTTATTTGGAACCAGGAGAATACTGCCAACAAAAGTGATAGGGTCGAAAAAATGTATGAAAAATTAATACGTGCGTTCAGTGAATACGTCACGACCGCATTTTTTTGTTGTTTGTCAGTCTTTGGATGCAAACAAACCGTAACGCGTATTTTGTTAACACAGCACTTTATCCAAACATTTTATTTAAAGAATTCTGGAGATATTTAAGCATTTATAGCAATATGCTCATACAATATTATGGGATTATAATACGCTTTGTTGACATCCATATTGATAACTCGAAATCATATATAGTGTTGAATTCTTGAGTTTTATGTAGAATAATATCATTTATTCCTCGAATTTCCTGATTAATTTTGAGATTTTGTGAAGTTGGCAATTCTGTGTCATAACAAACGTCTTCATTCAAAATGGAGGTATTGCCGTAACCCCTTCAGTTGTATATTTACAATTACCTTGATGTAGGTAAAGAAGGACATCATAATACAGAGAGTTCTGCCGGGGCTTTTAACTTGAGATAGGACTCCATCTCTCTCTAATTTTGTTTGTCTTGTCTAGCCTTCTCCTCTGTGTAACTACTCAGGTGCCAGGCGTAGAATCGATCATCAGTATTGCCGTTTACCGGATAATTATCCAATTTGCGTAGAGTGCATTTACTATTGCATTTTTGCAAGGTAACAGTGAACAAAATTGAATAAACTAGACTAGATATCCACTTATTAACCTAACAAACGTAACTTTTCAACCGCTGCATGTCATGACACTGCTACACACGATGACAATCGTGTCCACTCGTGTTTTCCCCCTCTCCACCTACCATTGTGCTGTCTCAATACTGAATTCACTCTATGAGGGGGGATTGGCGCGGTGGGTTAGCGTCCGACTCATGATCGAAAGGTCGTGAGTTCGATTCTCGGCCAGGACAGAAATTTTTCATTTAATTTGAGAGAATTAAATGTTAAATTTCGTAGCCGGGCCGAGGATGATCCTCGACGATTCGCTGTTGCGTTCAAATTAACAGTGCTGCTCCTAGGTGGCGTATGGAGTTAGTAACAAGGCCTACCCAGAATACTGTGTGAATGATACATTATATGTTGTGATTGTCTTGAAAAAATTAAAGGGATGCAGTTTTTAAGAAACAACCTGCATCCCACATACAAAATAATATTCCACTTGTGTCTACCGAAGAAAATGTCCAAGCAAAAAAAAAAAAAAATCTATAATTTCAGGTGCCCACGGATAATTTTCGGATCCTAAAATTCATCGGAGAATTTAAAATTATTTTTCGTCATTTCGGATAATATTCGGATCATACACAGGTTTTTTCTTTCTATTCTGTTACAGAACATAAAATATGGTTCAGTTTGGTGTTTTTATGTCTGCAACTGTCTCACAGAACTTAAACACTTTGCTTATGTTCTGTGATCTGTCTTCAATTCTTTGACATGGACACGAAATTCATAGCGACGTCAGTTTCGTTCTATGGTAGCTAACTGCATGCTACAACGTCTCGTTATATATTGTGTCTTATGTCGTATTTCTAACTAAAATCTGAAATGACTGAATACACGTTGAGAACAGAAAGCAGTCAGCATGTGGAAGGGTGAGAAAATATAAATGAAGGAGTCAAGGATATCTGTCAATGAATTTGGCATGACCTGAATTATTTCGATTTCCATAAAATTACTATTTTCAGGATGCAGAATCCATATGAACTAAATGAATCAGATTATAATACTAATAATGGCCGGTTTTCGACGGGATAAATAATAAGCGGTACGCCACTTGTCGGTGATATTTATAACATATGGGTAGATTTTTTATTCATTTTCTGAATCACAGAAGAACACCCGGGGGCATTATATAATTTGGATGGTTGAGTAAACAAACTAATCAGTTCAGAAACCAAATTTCAGAAACACTACTCAAAAAGCTTCAGCTATTTCTCAAGTGGGCGCTACGCGCTGTTTTCTATTGTGAGTTTCCTATGATAAAAACCCTCAAAAACTCTGAATTTTACAAAAATGAAAAGAACCAAAATTTATACCTTCATCGATTGTTGCGATGATAATGTTTCTAAAAAAAACCGGATAATTTCGTATAATAATCGGGTATATAACCATTGGATAATTTGAGATTTCGAGGCTGGCAACACTGTCGATCGTTCGAGTTTGAAATAGACTTATTCCCATTATGTATTTAGGTATATTTTATGTGGAGACTGAATGAGATTTCACTAGATTTTATTTTTCATTGCAACATTTACCTATTCGCCTTTTAGAAGATAAAAATGATTAAGAGTTCAGGTGTGATGTGTGAAACATTTAGATGACTCGACAAACTTTGCATTTATGTATTAAGGTCAATTCCACCATAGGCAGAAATATTAATTATTTCGAAGTAGAAAAATTATAGGAATGTTATTAGAAAAAGAAATTTATTCAAAAAATCCAACATCAAAATCAACTTATAATTACAAAAAAGTCTACATGTAATGTCACCTCTATGTTTTTTTATGTCGTTCACAATCAGAATTTGAAATATATATATATATATATTTATATTTTGTGAAAGTCAGCAAAGGCGTATTTCTGCTGACTCGAGAAGAATATTGGGACGGATGTGACACACCCGTCTTTCGGAGCGCCCCTGATTAGAGGCTAGATCATCATAATAACATATCTGAGGAAGCAAAAAAAACGTGTGTGGTCGGGGAACCCCCGTTAGGAACGAAGTTCCTTTACTTTTACTCCTTTTATCATCCTCCAAATCACTCCCCATATTTTGATGTGTTGGACTCACCATTTTTTCTGCATTATTTTCTCACTTTGAAAATGTTTGGATTTTTCTTCATTTCATGATTTTTCGTTAAAGTTGTTCGGAAAGTGTGGTGAACAAAATTTTTCTTCTGGACAGAGGTTTTTTAGCGTCTTTTCCATTCCCCACACTTTGATGGGTTACACTCACCACTTTCTTTTCGTTTTTTGTTTCACTTAGGGTTTTTGCAGTTTTTCAGTTTTTTCATACTCTACGCTAACCTCAGCTCGGGCGGTCTTTTCAGCCTCGGACCCTGGCTTTCCAGTGTCTTTATTAGGTTTAATATTACTATTCTTTAACTTTCACTATGTTTAGAAATGTAATCATTAAGTTTTTTGAGTTTTTCAGATGCACTTGGGGGAAAATGATACACTATATCGCATCTTTTTCGGAGTTCCTTGACTTCTAGTATCGAACAGCTGGCGATTTCGCTGTTTTCTGATGTGAGTTTAGCCAACACACTGTTTTTATCAGTTTCGGTGGTTTGGTTTGGCGAAATAATGCCTTTTTCACGGTTTTTGTCACTGGGCGATCCATTGTGGCTTTTTGTTTTCAATGTACCTAAGCTTTTGTTGTGATTTGCACCTCCATCGCTGGATTCTTCCATTGGGGGGTCATCTATTGAACTTCTCCAGCAATTCAGCTGTGGTTGTTTGTGTCCTTTCACTTTTTATAAGCGAAATTGTTTTCACTTTCATGAGTTTTGAAATCCTAACCTCACTTTTTCACTCTGGGGAACCAATACGGTCGAAATTCCTATATTCGGCAGTTAATAAGGGTTACAATAACCTGCAGTTTTCCAATGACCAGATGTCGTGTTAGAAACTCTATTTTCACTCTTTTTAGGCATTTAGATAACTTTCAGAATACTGTTTTATTGTTTTTAAGTTAAAGAAGGAGTTTATAATTCACTTTTTCAACTCTTTGGGGTTAATACGGCATTTTAAACTACTGAATTTCACGAAATTCTAGGAGCACATTGAAGCTCTACTAACTACAAAATGACACAGTTGAATTATTCATTGCCTTACTTGAAAAACTGAGGCTTTCTAACATGCTGAAAAAGATATATTTGAATTCAAATATCAAATCACTGTATGTAGTGATGTTAATATTTCAAAATCTCTTATTCCATCAATTTTGCATTTCCTATTTCCCTATATAGGTACTGAATTCGTCGACATTTAATTCTGACAGGATCAAGTGTAGTTGTCACACATACTCGTTTATAATAGAAAGAGACAGAGAGAGAGAAAAAGTCACATGGAGGGGGCATTTTTTGCTTTGAAGAATAATGATATGATTTCATATTATGCTGTTATTATCAAAGGAATTATTGAAATATAAATTTTCCATTGCCCAAGCTTGTGGGAATTCACGGAAAACAGGCAACATTGTCACGACATTCAGATGATCTTCCCATCTGATCACTAGACTGGTGCCGCGCGTTATTTGTATTAAGGTTCATAGATCTTTTTCAGGGGAACAATCATTCAACTTCTGAACGGTATTTTCTATAAGAAAAATCGTCAGACTTGATATTATATGCCATATATATTTTATTTTTTTGCATTGCGAGCGAAATGTAATCTTTGGACCACGGAGTTCTAAATTGTCTCTGAAAATATGAAACCAGTAATCCGTTCACAAAATGAATACGAGCCAACGGTTAAAATGAACCTCGAATAATATGTTAAAATAAACCTCGAATTTCAAATGCAGCATTTTCGTTAAATAAACTATTGACTTTTGGACCTTTACATGCTCCCAACGAGCTAAAAATAACGATTAAAAAATTTCAATCAATTTCTAAATCATCTAAATAATTTGTCCATCGTCCAAAAAACAATTATGATTATTTTTGAAATGCGACTTGACAACAATGCATAAAAATGAGTACATACTATTAATAAATGTTGACATCAAGTAAGTACGTAACTTTTGAAAGCTACAGCAAAATACAATTAGGTTTGATAATGAATTATGAAAATACCTCCTAAAAGATGAGAGCAATTACATACTTGACAATTTATTATGGATTCTTATTGTTTTGGTCCAGATAATAATGTCAAATATAAAAATGTTCACAATGAATTATCTAATTGAGCCACTTGAAACTCCCATACAGCCACTATATGTGTTTATGAAATATTATTACCTGGAAAATATTCCCGATACTCTGTGTGAACAAGCTTGATGATAAACCTTGAGAAACCTCATTGTTCCAGGCTATAGCTTCATCTACACTTTTAGCTTTTAGTACGTATACTATTGGAGCAAAGCATTCTTTATGTACTAACAAATTATCGTGTTTCAGCCCTGTAACTATTGTGGGTTCTACAAAGAATCCTGGTCCATCCAAAACCTAGAAAAACAAAATTAAAGATAAATTGGTACCTCATATTTGGGAATTCGTCACAGAAAGTTTTACAAAAATAATATTGGGATGTTTTATATTTCTTATTAAATCATTCATTGATCGACTATCAGGGACATATTTACCTTGCCTCCAAGCTCGATAGTTCCACCTTCTTTCTTTATTTCCTCAATTGTATTCTTATAATTCTGCAAAGATTTTTCATTATGAAGGGGCCCTACGAGTGTATTTTCTTCCAAAGCATCGCCAATTCTATTCGTAACTTGACTGTATGCCTTTTTCAGCCTATGAAGAACTTCATCATACACCTAAAATAAGTTTGTAAACCAAACCATACTGGAAGAAAATGTTTGTGTTCGATTCAAATTATTACTCTAAATCCGAAAGTTTCCAAGAAGTGATAGTGTTATTTCAAAGGTAGAAAAATTATGTAAATCTGCTTGATTGGATATTTATTCGCCGAGAATACCTACTCTCTCATGGAGGATCAACCTCCTCGTAGAAGTACATCTTTGTCCAGCAGTTCCAATACAAGCAAACAGTGTAGCCTGAACTACCATATTCAAATCAGCATCTTCAGCTACTATGATAGCGTTATTGCCACCAAGCTCTAGCAAATGTTTGCCGAATCGTTTCTGAACTTCCAGCCCTACCTAAAAAACACCAAGTAAACAATTAATTATGTAATCTCTGCGTAGCTGCAACCAAAAATACCTATTCTTAAAATTATTTGAAAAAAAAAATACATTTTTCACATGTAGGATATACCATATAGCGGGGTTACTTTACACTAGCGAGGTAGCTTTAAACAATGATATGTCTTTTCCGAAAAATTCCGTTAAAATAGAAAATCTGTAACGCTGTTCATTGCTCACCAAACAGAACATTGAACAAAGCGTCCACATGGTCGCGCATTTTCTAGTTGAGCTGAAATGGTAGTTAATTGCATTCAAATTAAATTGTGAATTTGGCCTTTTGCGACACACGGTAAGTTCTAAGGGTTATGGGGCTCATTAGGTAAGTATAATTGTGGTTTACGGTTATTTAGTAGTTACTTTGATATATTCATAAAATGTTTGTAAAGTTTCAAATGAAAGAAAAGGAAATTGGAAAAACTAGGGTCATCTTTAATGTTGTGGGTAACTTTACACAGGGACAAGAAATGTTAGATATCTATTTTGTTCTCAGTTCAAATGGGTCAGCAATACAAATGAAAGCGTGGTAGAAATTATGATGACGATACACTAAACAATGCTGTTCAATTAATTCTCGAAAGAGGTTGGAGCTATAGAATATGGAATAAAGTAAAGGGGCGACATTTACAAGATGTGGGTGCACCAACTACAGTTTCGGAAGTTGAAGAAAGGCATATAGTAGATGTGGTGTTGGCGGCAGCAGAATTTGGCAGCCCCTTAACGTCCCTTGAAAAGTATATAACTTTTGGAAGTGACTGTGTGATACCTAGTTTTTAAGATACCTAATAATTGTACCTACCATGTACAAGTTTGTTTATGCCAGTTTTTTGGTTTAGAGAATTTTCTCTAAATTTGTTTGTTTATGTCTTTGATTTGATTCTGAATAAGGAATAAATGTAATTTTCCTGAAACTGTGAGTTTTTCTTCGATTTTGATCCAGACAAAAAATGAGAAACTACTTTCTAGAATGTGTAAAGTCTACCACCTAATGGTTATAACTTCACACCCTTGATTTGCATGGGTTTCTGACCGATGTGTAATGTATCACCTCTGTCGGGTTACTTTACACACATTTAAAAAAAAATTGTGTCAAATCATATTGTATTAGGAAATTGCACATATATTGGACAGACAGACGTACATTTAATAATAATAATAGTTTTCTTTGCGAAATCTGTAGAAATCATTGTAAAGCAACACCGCACTACTCTACGGTACTCAACGGTAATGAAATAGTTTGATTTTTCAAGTTCATTCATTTGATGTTGACACCATTTCGTAAATAAATGTACGGTATATCTTGTTATAGAACAAGAATTTTCATTTCAATATCTAATTAAGAAAGTCCAATGTAATCGGTAACTTTGCATGAAATTTTAAAATAAAATAAAAATTGTTAGCAATTTCCATGTAATTTGGAAGTAAAATACCATATAGTGTTGAATATATAACTTCGCGTTATATACTTTACATATTAATGACCAGTCTGTAGAATATGTGAAATATTTGCAACATACGATGAGCAAGATTACATAAATACAGGCCGACAATTCTACCTAGGCCCCTAGTGTTTGGATGCGCAGTAGCATAACGCTCGAGAGCTCAGTTTGAGAGGTGCATTTGTGGTGTTTACATCGCCTAAGTACAGTCCGTAGAGAAAAATGTAAACTTGTGATATTTTGTGTGTTTTTAAAAGTTCTTAATTTTAAAATGCCGTTTATAACTAAAGTTAAAAATAAAGTATTAAGTGGACAAAGTCGTGAGGTAAATAAAAACTTTTTAACTAAAATTTAAACCGACGAAATACGGAACTGAAAAGTAAAAATAAAATAAACCTTCTTAGTCTCAATAACTAAGCTCCTAAACTAATGTAAGTAACTAATTTTGAGTCGGCGCTAAACAAACAAGCAAATGAATTAGGTAAGGCGAAAAATGATGGCATCGAGTTGCGCGGTGACGTTTTGATAATTTTTCGAAGTAATTTAATGATCTTCGTTGATTGTTTGTTTGGCGCCGACTCCAAATTAGTTACTTACATTAATTTAGGAGCTTAGTTATTGAGACTAAGAAGGTTTATTTTATTTTTTACTTTTCAGTTCCGTATTTCGTCGGTTTAATTTTTTGTTAAAAAGTTTTTATTTTTCAATTTTTTGTGGCTGAAATCCACTAATTACTACCTATTTGTTTTTTCATTACTTCCAAAATACTTACCTACCCACCTTTCTTCAACTATTACCAGTTAAATAATATGATTATCCACTTTTACTATTTGTTGTAGTATAAATTATTTTTGTTGTTCTGGTTAGTTAATTTTATTACTTTGTATATCACCATTCTCTCATAGAATATAATGATTGTGACGGATGTAGGAGAACAAAAATAATGACAATAGCGATCTGTCATTGTCAACTACATATGTGTGCCAATGTTCAGAAGTGAAAAATCAATTATCCCCTATTTTTCCACCCGCAAGGGTGGATAATTCCATTCGAAATCCAAATGTGATAAACTATGAGGTATACCCTATCTAAGAAAAAAATAATCATCCAAATCGAAGAAACCAGTACAAAGTTATGCCTGATAGAATCGATTAACGGACCAGAATTCAGAGGGTGAGTGATCAATATCCTTCATTTTGCTACCCTTAGGGGTGAATTATCGGAATCGGACGTCTCAGTAAAAAGTTATGCGTTTATATACATAAAAAAAAATATACGCGTCGACTAGAGAACCTCCTCCTTTTTGGTTTCGTCGATTAAATATTAAATTTTCTGCAAGCAGAAGCAATAGCTGGAGAAGTTACTATTCCTCTCGCAAAAGTAAGTTTTTTTAAGTCTAATTTTTCCATGTATTAATCATTAAGTTGTTATACTGGAGAATTACATACATAGATATAACGAATTTATATATGAAGAAAGGCCATCTCAAATATGAAAAAATATTTTAACGAATAATTCATTCTCAGAATATTGAAAAATGCCTCGAAACTAATCCCTGCCACATAGAGTTTGAAAAAAAGTCATTAGGTGATAAACATGTCAAAAGATAAAATGAGAAGATCTAATAAAAAAGGTTCTTTATGAAGTCGAACTTTCAACATATATGAAAATTATCTGCATGAGAAAGTCATATTATCAGTGAATACATCATAAATCTCTTAGATTCATTATAGCCATTCAGAAACCCAACCGCTAAGAATTAGAAAAGCATAAAAACGATAATTAATTACAGAATGAACTTTAAACCACTTCAGTTGAGTAAAATTAATAATTGCCATATGTGTTACCCCTATAAACGGCTGATGAACATACCAAAGGACATAATAAATTAGGAGATAAAATACCCCAAACAAAAAACAACTCTCGGTTTTTTACTCATATCTGAACCGCGAGTTCTATAATTGAATTCATAAATAATCATAAAACCTGTCATCACGAACTATTATATCGGTAGACAAATGGCCTCGTGTGAGACCACGAAGTACTATGAAAGGATAGAAAAATAAAACTCATTCAAGCATCCAAACTCATTCTCTTGTCTCAGTCAACGTAGTCAAGTACACGTACACGTACACAGTTCGAAATACCAACTATTCTAAGTACTAATATGTAGTCAGATTAAAAATTCAGTTAACGATCAAATATAAATAATTGAAATGTATAATTAAAGCATTAGAAAATTATCGGAACGGGAAATGAGTTATCTAGAAAGTGCGCGCAAGAGAAGATTAATTATTTAATTACTAAAAATTATAACTAAAAATAATAATAAAGAAATTAATGATTGATAATCCCACTTTAGAAATCGTTTGATAAAAATATTGTGTGTGAATTCCAAAATCTATGGCTATAGGGTAAGCTATATTTTTGTGTTTTGTATTACTTTGGCATATTAGATCTATTCCAACTATTATTAAATTGAATGGCTTATTCGATTTTCTACGAAATCTATCCAAAGTGAACATGTTTTTTTTTGAAATTTTAACCACACATTTGAGTATGGTCTTTTGTTATTTTTTCAAATAATAAATTAAATTAGCTTTGACTTTTGAGCTACTCTATTGAATCTCCAGTTATTTGTAGTATGAATAAAAACAATACTTCCATCACTGCGGAATACATTTCAAAATATTTTGATTTATTGTTGTAATGCAAATCTATACTAAGAATTATTTCACGGTTTTATTATTGAATCAAATTAATTTTATATCCAGGGTGTGCAAAGAATTACCAAATTTTATGAATCATTCATCCAGTTTCGTTGAATGATACGTGATACGTACTCAATTAGTAGAGTTTCAGATATTTTGTTCAAGAGTATGTACAAGAATTTGACTTCAATAAATTGTAAAACTTTCTTACAATTGATTTGGAATGATCCTTGTTCATCCACCATAGTTTCCTTATTTTTTTTAGATTGTTGAATTAATAAAATATGTGATATTATATACAGTGTGGTTGGAAAAAGATGAATTTATTCAAGAACGTGTTGCGGTAGCAACGGGCGTTTCCATTAGAAATATTCGACGAATTAAAAAGGAAACGAAACAAGTTGAAACGGGCCATTCAACAAAATTTTCAACCCCTCATAAAAAGAGAATAAACAGAAAAATTAAAACTCTTCTTGACGACGGAGATTTAGCAATATTGCGAAGAACGATTGTTAATCATCACATAATGGAAAAGGCGGTTCCTAGATTAAAGGCAGTTTATAAAAAATTCGTAGAAGATATTGGCTAAGGTTGTACAGAAACTTTGCGCAAAGAAAACCACAAAATTGGTTTTCGACGGAGAAAATTTAAGAATAATCGACGAATATCAATGGAACGTCAGCCCATTAGACCGCTTAGAAATGAATTTCTCAGAAGGATGCGTCAGTACCAAGAAGAAGATCGCCCTATTATATACATGGACGAGACGAACATTCACTCATCACACACTCATGGAAAGGAATGGAATGATGAAACTTTAGAAGGCTTACAAAAACCAATGGGCAAAGGGCCATAGTGCACGCAGGTTTGTTCCTAATGCCTATATTAGATGGAAATCAAACAACAGAATTTCTAGAACTACAAAAAGTGGGTTTCGGAGAAACTAATTCCCAATTTACAACCAAAAAGTGTTGTGGTAATTGACAACGCCACATACCATAACAAACAACTGCAAACATCTTCAACATCATTGTCAAGAAAGGTTGAATGCAAGGATGGTTGCGGGTTAGAGGTATACCTTTTGATAATAAAACAAAGGCACAAAAGATATGAAACAGACGAACTTTTTAATACAAAAAAGGTCATGATGTATTGCGACTACCTCCATATCATGCAGATCTGAATCCAATTGTGTTGGTTTGGGCTGAAATGAAAGAATACATAAGCCATAAAAGACGTGAATTTTAATTTTAACCAGATGATTAAATATTGTGATGACTTCTTTAAAGCGAGCTGAAAGGTTTGAGAAAGAATATATTCCAAAGTAACCAACAATAGATATAGTTGTGGAACAGATTATTATTAACTTGGGCGAAAAAGATAGTGATACAGAAAGTGATGAAACTGATGGGTCAGACGTACAAGAGACCGATTTGTCTGGAATAGAGGAATTAAATGAAGATAATGAGGCTCAAAACTGTTCTACTGAAAATAATAAAACCTACGTTATAACGTATAACGTAAATTTACCAATTTTAAAATTTATAAAAATTTTGTGCAAATGTGTTTGTGAATATTATTTGGAATTATAATTATTATTTAGATTAGTTAGCGAAATAACATGTCGAATAAATTTTAAAAATATAGTGAAATTAAGCAAATCGAATTTTATTTACCATTAATAATACTTAATTTTGAAATTGAAGAATATGCCTCCTTTAAACCCGTAATTATAATGTAAAACTTAATCCCTTAACCGAAAATTCATTACGAATAACTGTTACACGGACTATTCATTCAAGGAACTTTCCGTTCTCTGTCTCTCTTGATTCTTTCACTCTTCCTTCGACGCATCTCAGAGGTAACTAGAATGATCGTGTTTATTTCATTGCTCTCCGTCTGTGGAGAGACAAAAGCGGGAATTTGTGTATTTTTTTTTAAAACAGACTACCCCGCAATCACAATCTTAGATATTTCCCTGCGATGTAACAATATGAATATGCTAAATCATGTTTTAAGTCGCAGAAATGTCGCGGATATGTTATTTTGTCCCACTCATGATTTATACCTGCGACAAATTTTGAGATGTGACAGCGATGTCGCAGGGACATGCACTAGTGACATGAACTGAAATGTTATTTAAAACAAAACCGTGGATAAACTGTACATTGTATCGTTTACATAAACACCAATTCTCATTTAATAATTATTTAATTTTAGAAAAAAATACTGATTCCTTTGTGATGAAATACCCTAACACATGAATACACTTCGGTCAATATCTGATGAAAATATGATACCAAGTGCTTCAGCAGTTAACTCCATGTTCAGCACCATACATTTTTCATGTAAGTTGAATCTCACAGTTTCAATAGCCTGCCGCTGCGGTACTGCAAGTAGTTCATTGTTGCTCCATCAATATTAGTATCATGTTATTACCAGTGTTGCCAATGGATGAGGCCGAAAATATCCTCCTTCGAACTTGACATTATCCGATTTTGTCCGAAATTATCCGACATTTCGAAAACAATAAAAATAGTTAATTACTGGGTTTTGTACCAAATAGAAGGCAAGAATATCGGTAAATATTTAGTTACATCACTCATGCACTCCGAATATGGGGAAAACACTTTTCTTACGTGTTTTGCCTCCTGAACACGAATCCGAAGAAAAATGCGGCGGTCTCATACCGTTTCAGAGTTACATCGCTTTTCCGAAATAAAGTTCAAGCACCGTTTTCTCGCACAAAACTCACTCAAAATGCCTCCTTCGTCTTACCCGCATAAACAATACACCCTAAAACACTTATTTTCGGCAAAAACTTTGCACAAAAATATCGTCGTTTTTATCGAAAAAATCCTCCTTCTTACACAGTTGCAAATGAATTTCTTTGACAGATGACATTTATTAACTTTTTTATTTTACACACTTTATAAATATCGCGTTTTATCGAAAATCCTCCTCCTTACACAGTTGCAAATGAATTTTTTGACAGATGACATTTATTAACTTTTAATTTTCATGTTGGTAATAAATGAATCGGACTGTGTAAGAAGGAGGACCTTTTCGATTAAAACGACGATATTTTGTGCAAAGTTGTGCCGAAAATAAGGATTTAGGTGTATTGTTTATGCTGGTAAAGAGAAGGAGGCATTTCGAGTGAGTTTTGTGCGAGAAAACGGTGCTTGAATTTGAGGTTAGTTTCAATTGAAAACCTATATAACTCTGAAACGGTATGAGACCGCCGCATTTTCTTCGGATTCGTGTTCAGGAGGCAAAAACACGTAAGAAAAGTGTTTTCCCATATTCGAGTGCATGAGTGATGTAACTAAATATTTACCAAAATATCGGTATTATGTAGCAATAATGAAAAACTAAGTTGTTTTATATTTAATCACAAAAAAAAAGGAAAATTTCAAAGAAAATACTTCTATTCAAACTAAAAATTCTTTGATAGCATTACAATACACTGAAAAATAAAAAAAAAAAAGAAAGTTACATAGTACCAATGTCAATATTTAAAAATATTGAAAAAAAAACAGAAAAGGTACGTACATTTCCTACCATGCACCTCAAATTGACAACTGGCTATCTCTTTATACTTCCTATTGGTGGATTTTGACGGATCTTATAAAACATTTCCAAACAAATTGGTAATACGTGTCAAAAACCCATGAGAAATTATTGATTCATCGAGCACAATGTCGAGTCGAAAGAACTTTCTAGCGGAACTACGAAACCAGCTACGACCTACGACCGATAACTTAAGCTTATGTGCGTACAGCGTTGCCGAAAGATTACTGATGCCCAAGTTACGTTTCGATAGTCCACTAAGAATACTTTTCCTCCATACACTCCTACTATATTTCTAGAAACCCTGGTGTAAGCACTCTGATGATTTACACGGGAAAATTTTTGGTATACAAAAAATTTTTTGCTTTCAGTCAGATTCTAATTATCCGTTTTTTATCCGATTTTCAACAGGGTGAGGAAAATATCCGCCAACGCTTCAAATTATCCGAAAATCGGATAATTATCCGCCAATCGGCAACACTGGTTATTACATTGCAAATGTTTCATCCATAGGACATCAAAACGGCAGGGCATAGTACAGTTCAGCTTTTGGAGATTGCCCGTATATCCCGGCTCCGGCTGATTCACCCATCTTGGAGCCATCTGTGTACCAGATGATCCCATTGGTGGGGATCAGGCGGTGCCCTGTTCCCAGTCCTCCCGTTTGGGAATGACTGACAGCGGCCTTTTGGTGAATCGTATGACAGGTGAAGAATTGTCCCTGGCATCTCCAGGAGTGGATAATCCTTCACTGTTTGATTCCATAATCGAGAATGTCCATACATTCCCTCGCCCCGCCATTGGTTGGAGCTTCTCAAGCGAGCGATGGCTTTGCGTGCCTCATGTTCAATTAAGAGGTGCAATGGAGGTAGACCTATGAGTGTCTTTAGCGCCCTAGTGGGTGCCGCTTTCATTGCACTTGTTGTCGCAAGACAGGCAAGTCTTATCTAATTGGGTTTTTGATTTGCCGGATGCTGTACCTTGCCACCAGACGATGGCTCCGTACGTAATCATTGAGCGTATGAGAGTCGTGCAGATCCAGTATAGAATCTTGGGGCCGAGCCCCCACGTACTGCCAAATGCCTTCTGCATGCCCAGAACGCGGCTGTGGCTTTCCGAACTTTGTGTTCTATATGCTCGTTCCAGTTTAGCTTGTAGTCAAGGATGACTCCAAGGTACTTGACTGAGCTTTTGTGTTGCAGGGACCTCCCATTGAGTTCGATGTTTAAAAGGTCCGCTGGTTTGCGTTTCCTGGAACAAAAGTTACATCAACCGTATATCGCAGCGATGTAACAAGAGGGATATTGCAATGGCATCTCTCTGTGAAATCTTTGAGATGTCATCTCAGTCATGTCACAGATATATTTGGTGGGTAGATGTACTTGTTAAATTTTCAAGGATGTGAAATGTTGATGTAGGCTTTTTCATTCTAATTTTTTTTTTGTGAGCAAGCCTCAACTTCCGCCATGTTTTTCGGACACTTTATACGTGTATAACTGGTGAATATGAAAGTTTCAATGTATTATTTTATTAGTTTAAAAAAAACCTTGTCTCGAATATCGTCGAAAACTAACTAAATCAACGAAACAAAAACATCTAAAAATTTGTCCTAAGTGAAAATGTGATTTGTGAGTTAAAAGATGTGGACGAGGTAATGGTCGATTCCAACTGATTGATCATGTTAATAAAGATACATATTTGTTCACTTCACTTCGCAGGAGAAAGTGGTCCAACAACAAAACATCCTGAGCCCATCAGTTGTATAAAAAAAATATCATTTCATCAGGTAATTTTGATCCATTTAATTGTTAATGTTATACCTTGTGCTATATCAAATGATGGATGTTTTTAACAGGTAAAAGTAGCAAAGACCTGTTTAGCTTTACTATTGATAATTTGAATTTTCTGATTTTTCTAACTATTGATATATTAATTAATTCAAATCTAACATGAATGGCATCGTTATCCTAACCTTTCTACAACTTCTGATTTTTTTCACGTTCTTGGCGGCCATGTCATTTCAACAATTATCGTAGTGGGATATACAATTATGTGCTTCAACTGTTGTATGTACTAATGAAGCACCATCAATTAATTTGTCATCTAATTGCACTGATTATTTTTTGACATTTCTAGAAGCCAATGGAAACTTTCAATTCGAATCATTCATGTACGTTTTGGCCAATCAAAACATTATTATAGTGGAAATATTTCTACCTAGAAAATTGCCGCGGGAATAATTTTAGGTATTTTGTTTTTATTGTCTGACAACGAATATTTTTAATTTGACGTCTGTCATCAATTGACATGAAAAGTGAGAAATGAATCAAAACCGGTTTAGTACATTGTGCGAGGAAATGTGTTTATGATCGTAACATACCAAAAAATAATCTATAGAATACCACACGAGAGTTCGATAAAGTAAAAAATAATTCTCCAAATTTCTTTCTCAAACTTGTTGCCATTTGGCAATACCCACTCGAGCCCGTTGGGCTCTCGTGTCCATTGCCTGGCAACAAGTTTTCGAAAAGCTGGCGAATTATTTTCACTTTATTCTCACTCTCTTATGATATTACATCTAATAATAGGATAATAGCCCGTGTTGTCCAGCCATATTTATTAAAAGTGCCCGAAATTTTCATATTAACCGCTTTTTTAACATGGCGGATGCGTTTGTGCGTAACGAGTCGTGAAAAGGCCTTATAGAATGCTGGGAATGTGGGAAATGTTCGCCCAAGGAGTACTTCGGTGAAACCGGGCGGTGATAAAGGTCCCGTTTGGTTGATACCCAATAATAATGTCTGGGCCAGTTCACGTTAACCATTAGTGTTATAATGTTATACAAAATAGAGTTGTCAAATAAATGATATCCTTCCTTCACTTTTTTATAATTATTTTTTACCTGTTGACCAATCTGTGTGCTACCAGTGAAGGACATCAGTTTAATTCTATGGTCAGACGCCATTGATTTGCCGACGTCCGGTCCCCCACAGCATAGAGCTGCCACGGCACCAGGAAGGTCGTTTTTCTCGAGTACATTAGCTATAATTTTTGTGGTCGCTACTGATACCAAAGAAGTTGTTTCTGCACTTTTCCATAGTATTGTGTCTCCGCATACCTTGAAAATAAAAAAGAATGATAAAAAACGCCTGAAAATATACTGTATAAAATATGTAGGTCTTGAAATAAGAACATCAATCTGGATTTTTTTATTCGAAACCCTGCCGCCTCCATATTCCGTCAGAGCGTTCCTTATGCATATTTATGAAAGATGATATTGACAGATTCAAATTTCCAAGTGTCAGGGGCGGGCTGGCGGCGGCAATGTTTTATTGGATATTCTGCCACTTTTATATTCTATCAGATTGATCCATATGGATAATATTTAAAGATAGTATTGACAGATTCGAATTTCAGAGCGAGGGGGGCGGGTGACCATCACGATCCTGTTACCTCCATATTCAGCAAGAGTGTCCCTTATGGGCAATAATATACAAAATAATTATTATGGAAACAAGTGCAGTACGCCCATGCGTTGTTTATCTTTCTCGCAAGCCAGGAGAGGCAATGGTCGCGAGGATTTCCGTGAATGTGATTGAGATTTTTCATCGAATGATCTTGATATTCCTACGAACGGCTCGAAGATTCTGGAACCAAAGACGAGGGTATATAAGTCGGGCGTACCGCCGAAGGAGCAGTCATTCATGTAAAGTAGTAATTCATATTAGCGAGTTGAGTTTTTATTGTCAGAGTGTTATATATTGTGATGTTGATTTGTTGAAAATATAAACAGGATGTTCATAAAATCAGATGTGGAATCATCTGCGACTGAAAGATAAACCTTAGTCACTATCTTCCATCGTCAAGATAACCTCTTGTGGGGTATTCATGTTGAAACATTTTAATCGTGGATTTTTCAATTCACAGAAAAATCTTTCTATCAATATTCAATTGAGAATGTTTCCCTTTTCAATATTGTGATGTGTTTTTGAAGTGTAATAAACGGACATTAATTTAGTCGAATATTTTTTTAATAAAGACGCACTCAGTTTCGTAAGAGTTGGTGTCAGAAGCGAGGATTTTTGGTGAAAAATATACCATACGACGAGATGGATGCCATAATGGATATGATCCAGCAGCGGTTTGCCGAGCAAAACCAAGTATATTATAGAAATACAAGCTTTTATTTAGTTTCACTTGTTAGTTTGTTTGTTAGGGTCAAATCTTACTAGTAGTCTGATTAATTTGAAATTTGGCACGTGTTCATAATTTCAGTGACAATGCATTATGGGATTTTTGTTAGAGAAAAAAAAAACAAAATGGCGGGCGAAATTTGTAGGGATTTTTGGGGTCGGAGATTATGAAATTTTTGTCAAAATTCATAAAATCAAGATAGCGACTCCAAGATGGCGGACGAGTTTTGTGATTATGGTCCGATTCGATTCAAAATTGGTATGTGAGGGTTTTCAAGGTCGGAGATTATGAAATTTTATCAAAATTCATAAAGTCGAGATGGCCACTCCAAGATGGCGGACGAGTTTTGTGATTATGGTCTGATTCGATTCAAAATTGGTATGTGGTTTTCAGGGCGGAGATTTGAAATTTTGTCAAAATTCATAAATTCAAGATGCCGGCCCCAAGATGGAGGACGAATTTTGTGATTATAATCCAACCGATTCAAAATTGGTATACGGGGGTTTTCGGGGTCGGAGATCATGATTTTTTTTGTCGATATTCATAAATTCAAGATGGCGGTCCCAAGATGGAGGACGAGTTTTGTGATTATGGTCCGATTCGATTCAAAATTGGTATGCGGCAGTTTTCGCGGTCGAATATTTTGAATTTTTTGTGAAAAATTTGAATATTCAAGATGGCGGCCCCAAGATGGAGGACAAGTTTTCTGATTATGGTTTTATTTTATTAAAAATTGGTGTGTGGGAGTTTTTGGGGTCGGAGGTCACAATTTCTTTCAGCTCAAAACTTACGGAAGATACCTTTGAGTAACGGTGATCTATTAGAAATGAACGGATTAAGGCGAAGAAACTAAAAAATAATTTGTTATTTTATTTTTTAGTTTTCAGTTACTTTGCCTTAATCTGTTCATTTCTAATAGATCATTGTTACTAAAAGGTATCTTTCGTAAGTTTTGAGATTTAAAAAACTTTTTAAAGTCAAGCTTTTATTTAAGCCGTGTACTAAAACGTATAAAATGAGTTTAAATCATCGCTGACAATGATTCAATTATTTGTTGTGGAATTATTTGGTTTCAAAAAGCTTGTCGCGCGAGTTGTACTAAAATTAGTACTTCGACAAGTTGTTACTTACCAACCAATCATTGCCAATGAAATTAATTGGGTACCTACCCACTTTATTGGAATACTTTGTAAAAATAAAATACTATGAGAAGTTCTTACTTACCATCCAATTAATTGGTATAGTCCATCCAATATCAATTGCAGAAGCTGTTTCTATAGGGAGCAAATAAAAACTCACTTCGCTAACACGAGCGTATATGCGAAGAAACGGAACGAAAAATAATGTGTACTACTCGTAAACATTCTCGGTCGGCGAAGGGAAAATCAAAAGAGCCGATAGTCAACGTGGACTTGAGTGACTGCTGTCACCGATTCGTCTGAGCCAATCAAGTCGGGACATCAATGCTTGGGGGTGTGTCTATACGATGATAGGTCATAAATCACGCGTTATATTTGTGTTTTAATAGCTCTGAAAGATTAAAAACCAGTAGCGTCTGTGGTCTTGGTGTGTGCCGATATAATAATAACCTACATCAAACAATGAAAGAAATTATTTTTCTTTCTTAATGTATTTGTATAAATAAAAGCTTGTCTTTAATTTTTTTTCATTTTTCATTATTTATGAAGTATTTTGAAAATCTTAAAATATCTAAATAAAATTCGTTATCTCCGCCACTGCTGCTCACAGGATTTCGCCTCAAGACTTTTTTATGCTTCTGCAATTGATATTGGGAAAACTATATCTACTTTTATGAACACTTCGCGCGACAAGCTTATTGAAACCAAATAATTCAACTACAAATAATTAAATCATTGTCAGCGATGACTTAAACTTATTTTATACGTTTAAGTACACGGCTTAAATAAAAGCTTGTCTTCAAAACGTTTTTTATTAGTTATTTTATTTATGATGATTTCAAAGCCACCGGCAATATTTATTCTACTTTTGCGTAACGATCCTGCCATATCGACTTCCATAATAAACTAATGTCGTAAATACAAAGTAATTCATTGTGTTTTTGTAAACATAACCAACAATTACAACTCAGGACCCGGTTCATACTTCAGACCAGAACAGATTTTTACCACGAACTACGAAAACGGTATGAAACAGGCAGATGCAGGGACCGTACCAATATTTTCCAAAATGTTTAATTAATGATATATTTATTATTTTGAAACTTTTACATGGGTGATTTTTGGTAAAATGTTTGCAATATTACTCAAAAAATTCATATTGAACAATGATTTCTCTATTCAGCTTGATAATTCCAGGATATGTTGATTTCCACACAAAAAAAGGGAAAACTGGAAACTACATTGCTGTTCTACTACGAAGCTTTTCATATCCTTTTTGCAGTTGTATACAGTACGAGTTGAATCTGAAAAGGTGGACATTTTTATATTTTTTTCCTTTTTTCAACAAACGATATTATAATTCATTTCTAGTTCATACTAAGGAAAACATGACTTATGTGAAGACTGAGAGTGAACATTTTTCATAGACAAGTGATGAAGTTTATAGGATAAATTAAACGAACGTGAGAATAAGCTTTCTGAGTATAATCAATTTTTAAACTTTATTTTAAATTTCATTTTTTCATAATTCGGTAAATTATCATAGTGTTTGGTAACATTATAATGAACCAAAGTAAAATTACAAAATGGAGGTGAAGGCATTTGCTAGTTAGTTTGAAGATGGAAATGAATTGGAAGTGGAAATGAATTGTGAAAAAAGGGAAGTTAGAAAAAGAGAGGTCTGATTCCATGACCTCGTTATTTTGAATAAGGGAAAATAAATAATGGAATAGTTCCTTCTGTGTACCTTCCTCAAAAGCAAATAAAAGACACTCACTTAACTAAATGATTTTCACTAAACTGGTTTTACAAAACCACGACACGGGTTTCGGAATACAATAGCTTCTTCAAGTGGTGATAATACCTCAACTCAATAGTGTCAAATAATCAAGGAAGGTAGTAGATATGTTACTGTTACGGAACTGGGGTTCAAAAATAGTCAGATAAATTAAATCCGTTTATTCCACTTTGAAACAATAATACTCAATACATTACAACTAAAATGCACTTCACTAAACAGACTTCACCTTGAACTATTTTGTTTATCTGTACAACACTGTTTACAAGACTAACTGCCGCGTTCATGATTCGCACCACTTATTATATCGTTCTCGAATGATCGGCAGCATTCGGTGACGTCATCGGAATTTCCAACGGCTCGGCCGACGAATGCAAGTCGACGGTTGTAAACAGTACAGGGGCGGCCTCCGCCTATTTCCGTGGAGTCCGTAATACTGTCCCCCCTCTAATTTTGATCATCCCAATCAAAAGTCATTGGTTCACCATGATAGGGCTTCAGTCTTTCGAGGTGAACAATCTCTATCTTAGTCCTAGGGCTGCGCTGGATTCTGTAAACACGTCGGAACAAACAAATCCAACGTTTGCTACTCACCTCTTGACTGAAAAACATCGTTTTGTTAACGATTTCGAAATATTACATAGACAAAAAAAGGTGGCAAGCTCGACCTTCTAGAAAGTAAATGCAAAAATTCACAATATTTTGCTTGATGATCAAATCAAATTAAAATAATTCTCCTTTGTTAAATTTGTTTTACTGAAGATTTAACAGGTAAGGAATGTAATCCCCGCTCCACTTGGTCCCCGTTCTATCAATTGCCTATTGGATTATCCTTAAAAACCTTAATTAGATTCATTACCTACTACCACCTGCCTTGGTTATTTAACACGATACATCGTGATTGTTGAGTGAGCATTATCTCCACCTGAAGAAGCTATTGTATAGCGAAACACATGTCGTGGTTTTATAAACCCAGTTTGCTTTAATATGGATTTTCATTAAGTATCGGCCGAATCATTTCAAAAAAAGACTTAGGTACTCCACAAGGGCAATTGAAAAGAACACAAATATTATTACCATGGCAATGGCGCTATTCCAACCATAAACAGCAATGGGAAAATTGAAGGCGGATATAACACCAACGAGTCCTAGTGGATTCCATTTCTCTATTAGGACGTGTCCAGGTCGTTCTGAAGGCAAAATTGAACCTGCCAAAGTTCTCGATAATCCCACAGCATAGTCGCAGATATCAATGTACTCTTGCACTTCTCCTATGCCTTCAGGTAAAATTTTACCTAAAAAAATATATTTTAAAACGTTAAAAATCGTGAATGCAGCAAAATATGGTTGAAATATACAGTTGATCGGATCAGTCCCAAACTATTTATCCTCACCCATTTCTATGGAGACCAGCTTTCCCAATGGAACAAGTTTATCTCTCAGGGCATCGCCGATTTGTCTTACGATCTCCCCTCTGGACGGGGATGGTAAATCCGCCCAGCTTTGCCAGGCGGCCGTAGATGCAACCACACAAGAATCGTAGTCGAATAAAGTTCCTTGCTGCACTTCCGCAATGACCTTTCCGTTGCTGGGACATATGGATTGTACTACCTAAAAGAGAGTTGAAAAATAAGAAGAGGCGACTGTAGGATATATCGTTTGTCATCGGGTAAGCGAAAATGTATATTGGGGAAGTTAGCATGAATGAATGAATGCAAATATAAATAACAAATTGCCACTGATGGTTTGCCCGATGCAAACAGAGGGGTGTTATAAGTTTAACGTGTGTATCTGTCTGTGGTATCGTAGCTCCCAAACGGATGAACCGATTGTTTGAAGATCATCAGCTCTTTTCTAGTCGATGGAGGGATGTGAGCAACTTCCACAGGTCTGATCGATTCGAAATTTGGTATCCTGCTATTACTTCAATGCTATTGTAAGAATATGGTAACCTTGACCTGATGCTGCAACATCTGGAATCTGCAGGATACCCAATTCCTCATCAACTTACAGCAGATGTATCATGTTTGGGATCATTGGAATCAATCAATCAATCAATCAATTTATTAGTTAAAAAAGTGTTCAATTACAACACAGGAACCTACATTGTAACATACTAACTTAGGTAACACGTCAGATGAGCTTAAAAAAGACAGACACCAATCTAACAATAAAAAAAAAAAAAATTTTACAAAAAAAAACAACATGTTAAAAGCAACTATTTTTAAAACAATCGGTGAGAAAATTTCATTTCTGTAGAAATTCGTCAACGGAGTAGTGTGCTTTCAGCACAAGATAGTTTTTCAGCTTAGCTTTAAAGGAATGTAAGCTAGGGGCAGATTTGATATTGTCGTCAAGAGCATTATAGAGTCTGACACCAATCGATCCCGGATGATTCTGCGACACTGATAGTCTAGCGAATGGTTGTTGTAGTTTATATTTATTTCTAGTACTATAGTCATGAGAGTGTCCACAAGTAGGAATATTAGTAATATTCCTTCTCACATAGACAATGCAGTGGTATATAAACAAACATGGTAGAGTCATTATACCAATTTTAACAAAAAGTGGTTTGCAATGTTCTCTCGGGCGTACCGCCATCATTAACCTTACTGCTTTTTTTTGAATGGCGAATATTTCTTGTGCCTTGGATGTAGCACCCAATGAATTATTTCATAGCACATAAATGACTGAATAAGACTAAAAAACCGTTTCGAGACTTCAAGAGAGAGTGTGTTTTTCAATTGACGGAGTAGAAATATATGTTTACTAAGCTTGAGTTTTATATACTCAATATGATTGCTCCAGGTGAGTTTAGAATCAATATTGATTCCTAGAAATCTTGTGTCAGAGACTTGTCGAATTGATGTATTGTTCAGCTTCACTAGGTGGCTGCTATCTATTGAAGAATTTTTTTGTAACAAAATTAATCATTTGAGTTTTGGTTATATTGAGAACTAGTCCATTCAAATCATACCACTCGGAGAGTTGATTTGTAGCATTCTGCGCATTACAAAGCATAGTGGGAAATCTAAATGAGTAGGTTTATAGATAGATGGTGATCAGGGTCTGATGATGGAGCAGAAAAGAGAAATGAGTATAAATTAATAATAATAATCTTTAATAATAATAATCATTATTTGAAAAAACAACCAAGTACAAGAAACAAACAAACGGGCGTCAAAAAACACATTGAAGGTCACTAAGACCATCACAAAACATATAGAAACAGTATGTAGGTACACAAAAACAAACAGACTACAAAAGCTATTATAGGTGTGCTTCTAAGTAATCTCTTATGGAGTAAGGCGGTTCATTAGGAGTTTCCAAATTTCTTTTTTAAAACCATTTGGAGAAGAGAGATTTTATTCTTTCTGGTAGCTTATTGAAAAATTTGATGGAATTATACGAAGAATTTTTTTCGGTTACGGTCAACCTATGTACAGGATAATTATAATTTATATTTCTGGTCTTATAGCTAATTTGGGATTTATAGTCAGAAAAAAGGTGCCTATTCTTAGTGAGAAACAAAAGACACTCTTGAATATACACAGCAACAATTGTTAATATATGAGCTGAACGAAACTTAGTCCTACATGTTTCTCTATAATTTAGTTTAAACATAATTCTAACAACCCTTTTCTGAATAATAAATAGGTGCTGTAATGGAAGTACTTCCGCCATAGAACAATATACCGTACCTAAAAATAGCTTCAAAGTTTGCACGATACACAACTTTAAGTATATCAAAAACTCAGATGCTTTGATAGTATTCTTAATGCATAACACGTTTTACATCATTTACCGACTAGCTCATTTATATATTGGTGAGGAATTCTAAGCTACGTTCACTCGTTCAATCTATACGCAATTTTGGTATACGATATATACCTTTGGGAATGAATGAAAGAATGAATGAGTGAATGGGATTGAGTGAATGAATAAACACGATTTGATATGATACGGTGCTGAATATAATAAAGCACGGTGGGGTACGGTACGGACTACAATCGTGGGAGCTGATTAAATTGGATTAAGTGAATTATTATTATTATTCCATATAAGTAAAGGCTGAAGACAGAGTCCTATGTAAGCCAAAAAAAAACTGAAGAGATCAACAAGATTATACAATGCATACAAAAGAAAAAGAAAAATAATTAATATATGCGTAGGAACAATTATGCAAATAAGCAAATGTCTATTTTGTTTTTAAAACTATTCACTGAGTCAGAATTTACAACATCGTTGGGTAAGTTATTCCATGTTTCGAAAATACGATTCACCAAGAAATATTGTCTCTGCCTAGTGGCAAATTTCTCCTTTTTTAATTTGAGATTATGACCACGTAACCGCGAATCATTGTTGAAAATAAAAAGTTCTTTCTGATCAGCATAATTATACTTATTAGCTATACGGAAGGATATGATGAGGTCCCCACGGAGTCGACGTTGGTCAAAAGCTATCAGTTGTGCCATCCTCAGTCTTTCGGGATAGGTTGGACGCACTTCACCAAAAGTCATACGCGTGGCTCGACGCTGAACATTTTCCAACAAATTCTTATCGCGCACCAAAACAGGACACCACACCGGACCTGCATACTCCAAAATTGAACGAACGTATGTTTTGTAGAGTTGTATGGAACTTGAATATGATAGATGGGAGAACGTTCTGCGGATGAGGTAGATCAGTGTGTTGGCGCGCTTGCATGTGGATATAACATGTTCGGACCAAGTTAGGTCAGTATTAATAGTCACTCCCAGATCGACTTGTGAAGACACTATACGTATCTGTTGACCGTTTATTGTATACGCGTGGAGTGGATTGTTCTTTCCTTAATGAAGTACGACGCATTTGTCGACGTTAAGAGGTGAAAGCCAATCCTCACACCACCGACTAATCGAGTTGAGGTCTTCTTGAAGGAATTGATGTTCCACTAAGGCAGTTTAGTATCATCGGCATAAAACGACTTGCAGGACTTTATATGAAGAGCAAGATCACTTGCATAAACAACGAAGAGGAGTGGGACAAGAACAGGCCCCTGGGGGACTCCACTTGTGACTTGTCTGTCCGAAGAAAAAGAGTGATCCACTTGGACCGTGAAAGTTCTTTCTGTCATGTAATTTTCAATCCATAAGTTTAGTTATAAGTGTGTCTAGTTTGTGCATTAGCCTCCTCACTGGGACCCTGTCGAAAGCCTTGGCAAAGTCAAGATAGACGATATCCGTCGGTATTTTTTTTATCGTAAGCCGTCGTCCAATCGTTTATGCACTGTAGAAGATTGCTGGTGGTGGATTTACCTTTGACTAAACCATGTTGTTCCGATGGTATGATTGCGTTTTTTGACATGTCTTCTACAATTATTGATTCCATTACTTTGGAAGGTACGGATAGTTGGTCTATTTTGAAAATAGCAGTGACAGATGCCTTCTTCCAAGCCCGTGGGATTTGAGATTTTGCGAAAGTGACAGTCATGATTGTTGATAACGGAGAGCAGAGAGTTTCGGCAAATTTCTTTAGAAAGAAGGGGCTCATTCCATCCAAGCCAGGAGATGAATTTAATTTAGTGTTCAATAAATGTTTTTTAATTTTTTCCGGGCTAAACGTCACATGGTTCCGATTATCACGCAGTCGTTCTGCTATGAATGAATGAATGATTACGATTTGGTATGATACAGTAGGGTGCTGAATACGGTATGGTATCGACGGTGTAGTACGGTACAGACTACAAAAACAAAACAATGGTATGATAGTGTTTAAGGCATTTCAATTACTAATAGTAGCTTCCAGTGAGAATTGCAAAGTATTCTAAATGTAAAAATAGGTTTAAATAATGAAGTACGACACTCAAGTATTGGAGTACTACTTCTCAGTCTTTGCAATTCTACTAAAGCCGATCTGTCATGAACTAATAAGTAACGCTAGGTACGTTATTACAGCAATCGTAAACTAAATCTACGAAATAACCACCTTAGCATAACTTAATTATTATTAATTAAACTTAACCTAGGAAGAGTACATGAATTCGGCCAAAAACTTAATCTAGGAAATTGAAAGTGATAGGTTGTTTGTAATCAATCACCCTAAGTCGCCTACTGAACTGAATTTCCAAATATCAAAGAAAAGAAAAAAGTCGAAATAATAATTTCAGGTTGTCAAAACCGCACGTGCATTGCGTTGCCAAAATCTTGCAACTGTAATAATATTTATGAAAATTCAACTATTGTCAGAATACGCAGATTTCGGCGAGGAAAGATCTCGTGTCGCAATTTCGTGTTTCGTCCCGGATAGTATTTGTGTGAATGAGGGAAAGTTTAAAAAGCATGAAATAAACCCCCGACACAAAAAAACTCTAAAAAGTAAAAAAAAAATATGTATTGGCCCTTTAAGTTTAATATAAGTAATTATATTTTGATCCAACCGTTGTCGCGTCGGGGGACTAACTAATAAGCAAAAAGTAAAATAACTAATAAAAAACATTTTTAAAGACAAGCTTTTCTTTAAGCTGTGTACTAAAACGTATAAAATAAGTTTAAGTCCTCGCTGACAATGTTAATATTTTTTGTTGAATTATTTGGTTTCAAAAAGTTTGTCGCACGAATTGTCATAAAATTAATACTTTGACAAGTTGTTACTTACCAACCAATCATTGTCCAATGAAATCAATTGGTACCTTCTTTTATGAACACTTCGCGCGACAAGCTTTTTAAAACCAAATAATTCAACAAAAAATAATTAAATCATTGTCAGCGAAGACTTAAACTTATTTTATACATTTTGGTACACGGCTCAAATGAAAGCTTGTTTTTAAAAATGTTTTTTATTATTTCAATACCAGGGGAATGAAATATTCATACTTACTGACAATATCTTTCTCTGATGTCCACCTTGGAAAGGACATGCCCTTATTTTCATTAATGTTTGCCCTAACCAAAATGAGCCCTTTCTTTTGCTCTATTGAATAAAATAAATTTAATAAAGGGCTTCAAAAATGTCGCCAATAAGTTGTTTTTCAATTCTACCTATCAGATTTTTTAAACTGGTTTTATCATCTTCCATTCCAAAAAAGCTAGAATTCGGCTCAAAGCCATTGATGAGTCTTAGGTGCTTTTTTTCATAAAAGTTCTTAGGGAGGTTGTATACTCCACTGCAATAATAAGACAGAATTAAATATTCACCATAATATAATGAAAAAAAGATTAAATTTTTTTTTTACAAAAACATCTTCAAAATAAATTACAATTTTTTTTAGTTTTGAAACAGTTTTCGAAATAAGTTTAATTTAAATATTCAACTTTATAGGATTTATCAAATCCTATTAATAAGAATTTTCAAACATTATATTTGATGTTCATGGGCTCAACACCCAAAATGTGCGGAATATATCCCGATATAGCTTCATTAGAAGGCTATAAAAAAATTTACCTAATTTTTTTAGTCAATATATAACGACCAAAGTAACAAATTATTTTTTTATATAGTTTTCACAGACCAAATCACCCTTATATGTTTTTCAACCTACACATGAAAAAAAAATCAACCTAAAAGGGTAGAATCCAAACCACCAGTCTTCAAACTCTCTAATATGTTAGGTTAGCAACCAAATACCCTAAATTCATTCTTATCAAGCATATCAATTTATCCAGCGATGAATATCTTGTACCATCCCCAAAAAGGTCACTTATGGATTTTAACTCGCTCTATTTTTTTACACGCTTTATATTAGCTTCACTTGTATGTTTGTTTGTAACCGACTCCTTTGGACTTGATTTTTATCCACGTCCAGACGTCCGAATGATTTGAAATTTGGCAGGTGTACATAATTCCGGTGACAATGCATTGAGGAATTTTTGTGTGAAAAAAAAACAAAATGGCGGCTCCAATATGGCGGACGAGTTTTGTGATTATGGTCCGATTCGCTTCAAAATTGGTATCTGGAGGTTTTCGGGTCGGAGATTATGATTCTTGTGTCAAAATTGGAAAATTCAAGATGGCGGCTCCAAAATGGTGGACGAATTTTGTGATTATGGTCCGATTCTAGTCAAAATTAGTATGTGGGGGTTTTTGGAGTCGATTATTATGATTCTTCCGTGAAAATTGAAAAATTCAAGATGGCGGATCCAAAATGGTGGACGAGTTTTTTGCTTATGGTCCGATTCTATTCAAAATTGGTATGTGGGGGTTTTTGGAGTCGAATCTGTGAATGACTTCTAAAATCGAGATTTGACTATTAATACAGCTGTACACATCAATGATTTGGAAAATAATTAGAGTTACTAATAATAATCACGGAATTAATAGTAGATTAGAACAAATAATAGTTTAAAAAAATTAAAAAAACACGCTTTTATAAATAAACCAAACTAAAAAGTAGAAAATAAATAATAGTTTAAAAAAACTAAAAAACACTTTTTTATAAAAACCGAAACTAAAAAATGAATAAATAGTTTTAAAAAACGAAAAAATACGCTTTTATAGAAAACCAAACTAAAAAATAGGAAATAAATTTTAATAAATTTGAATTAAGAATAGTGTAAAAATTTTTAATAAATATAAATTAATAATAATGTAAATGAGAAAAAAATTATAAAAAAAGCGTGGGGTGCTTTTATGATTCAGTTGAGCACCCCACGCTTTTTTTTAAATAAAAAAAATTCATATTTACATTATTATTAATTTATATTTGTTAAAAAAATTTACACTATTCTCAATTCAAATTTATTAAAATTTATTTTCTATTTTTTTAGTTTGGTTTTCTATAAAAGCGTGTTTTTTCGTTTTTTTAAACTTATTTATTTATTTTTTATAAGAAGCGTGTTTTTTAGTTTTTTTAAACTATTATTTATTCTTATTATTTCCAACGGAGAAACTATCCCGGTTTCTAACTTTCCCGTAGAAAATTACGCGAAACAAAATTCTATTATTTCGGGGACAACACTCGCCCGAAATCAACCCGTTATTTTTACAAAAATAACATTACTTTCGAATATCCGCTAATTATCCAAACTTATTAAAAATAAACATATAAAATCCCTACAAACCCTCCGAAGATCAACTAGTCACAAAAACCCGCCGATGAGCAATCCTCTTTCATCTCATTTTTTTGCGCTCCAAGTTAGCGTTATTTAGGCGTAGTCCCGTTTCAATATTCTTGATTGGTCTTTCGGTTCAGTGTTACTTTAGCCTATTCAAATCTTATTGGCTACAAATTATGATGTGATTTTTCCAGATAAAGCCTTTCCACGAATAATTCTTGCTATTTCAGCACAACGACAATTCTACTATAACACTTAACTGTGTGAAGAAATCTAAACAAAACGTCCGACCTTAAATGAACATTAAACTCTAAACCGACAATAGATTTGTCACGCAGTGAAAATCTTTTTCAATCTCCAATCGAATTATTTCAAATGAATCAATATTAAAGTCATTTCCTTTAAGAATCCACAAACACATACACGGTTTATTATTTATACAATAACCCCATAAAATTCAGATTATTATTTCCCTTAAACCATAAAATTATAAAATTAACAATGATTATTTCAAATCAAACTAATCTAAAAACCATCTTATTTTTCTTTATACATAACACTTTGCTAAGTGTTACAGTTTTGAGAGATAAGTGCCATGTGAAGTGGAATGAATAGAAAAATCGAATTTAAACGGTTTTCTTCACATAAAGGATTCAATATAAAATTGAACCAGAGAAAGGTAGATCTCAGGTGAAAAACAACTACTTTCCTGGCAAATACCACGCAGAACGTTGAATGATATTCACCTGAAAATCCATGCATCCATATAATATCAATGGACATTGAATGCAAATGTTTCTTTCTGATAAGCTCGATTATGTTTAATTTATGTCGTGTTCACCTAACAATCCGCATACCGGTTTCAGGCTTCTTGGCCCTCATCAGTACGGAGTAGTCAACCAGCCAAAGGTCCAAAGAACTCTGGCTGAAGTGAGACACAACGTAAACAAACCATCATCGACTTGTAACACCTATAGGTACGCCGGAAAAGATAAACTTTAACTGGCGGTACCTAGTGACAGAAAGAAACACTCCGAAAATCTCCCACCTCGATAGGTTTCTAAATAAAAGATTCCTTCTCAGTAGGAGTGGCAAGCCCGTCTAGCATATAGTGAGAGATAAGTGCCATGTGAAGTGGAATGAATAGAAAAATCGAATTTAAACGGTGTTCTTCACATAAAGGATTCAATATAAAATTGAACCAGAGAAAGGTAGATCTCAGGTGAAAAACAACTACTTTCCTGGCAAAAACAAACTTGAAATATTCTGAAAATCCATGCAGATGAGGGCCAAGAAGCCTGAAACCGGTATGCGGATTGTTAGGTGAACACGACATAAATTAAACATAATCGAGCTTATCAGAAAGAAACATTTGCATTCAATGTCCATTGATATTATATGGAAGTATGCATGGATTTTCAGGTGAATATCATTCAACGTTCTGCGTGGTATTTGCCAGGAAAGTAGTTGTTTTTCACCTGAGATCTACCTTTCTCTGGTTCAATTTTATATTGAATCCTTTATGTGAAGAAAACCGTTTAAATTCGATTTTTCTATTCATTCCACTTCACATGGCACTTATCTCTCAAAACTGTAACACTTAGCAAAGTGTTATGTATAAAGAAAAATAAGATGGTTTTTAGATCAGTTTGATTTGAAATAATCATTGTTAATTTTAGAATTTCATGGTTTAAGGGAAATAATAATCTGAATTTTATGGGGTTATTGTATAAATAATAAACCGTGTATGTGTTTGTGGATTCTTAAAGGAAATGACTTTAATATTGATTCATTTGAAATAATTCGATTGGAGATTGAAAAAGATTTATCACTGCGTGACAAATCTATTATCGGTTTAGAGTTTAATGTTCATTTAAGGTCGGACGTTTTGTTTAGATTTCTTCACACAGTTAAGTGTTATAGTAGAATTGTCGTTGTGCTGAAATAGCAAGAATTATTCGTGGAAAGGCTTTATCTGGAAAAATAACACCATAATTTGTGGCCAATAAGATTTGAATAGGCCAAAGTAACACTGAACTGAAAGACCAATCAAGAATATTGAAACGGGACTACGCCTAAATAACGCTAACTTGGAGCGCAAAAAATGAGATTAAAGAGGATTACTCATCGGCGGGTTTTTGTGACGACTAGTTGTTCTTCGGAGCGTTTGTAGAGATTTTATATGTTTTTTTTTCAATAAGTTTTGATAATTAGCGGATATTCGAAAGTAATGTTATTTTTGTAAAAATAACGGGTTGATTTTGGGCGAGTGTTGACCCCGAAATAATAGAATTTTGTTTGGCGTAATTTTCTACGGGAAAGATAGAAACCGGGGTAGTTTCTTCGTTGAAAATAGTAAGAAAAATAGAGCGAGTTAAAATCTAATAGTGACTTTTTTGGGGATGGTACAAGATATTCATCGCTGGATAAATTGATATGCTTCATGAGAATGAATTTAGGGTATTTGGTTGCTAACCTAACATATTAGATAGTTTGAAGACTGGTGGTTTGGATTCTTCCCTTTTAGGTTGTTTTTTTTTCATGTGTAGGTTGAAAAACATATGAGGGTGATTTGGTATATAAAAAAAAAATTTGTAACTTCGGTCGTTATATATTGCCTAAAAAAATATGGTAATTTTTTTATAGCCTTCTAATGAAGCTATATGGGGATATATTTCGCACATTTTGGGTATTGAGCCCATGAACGTCAAATATAATGTTTGAAAATTCTTATTAATAGGATTTGATAAATTCTATAAAGTTGAATATTTAAGTTAACTTATTTTGAACCCTGTTTCAAAACTAAAAAAATTATAATTTATTTTGAAGATGTTTTTGTAATTACTTTTTTAATCTTTTTCTCATTATATGGTGGTGAATATTTAATTCTGTCTTATTATTGCAGTAGAGTATACAACCTCCTTAAGAACTTTTATGAAAAAAAACACCTAAGACTCATCAATGGCTTAGAGCCGAATTATAGCTTTTTTGGAATGGAAGGTGATAAAACCAGTGTAAAAAATCTGATAGGTAGAATTGAAAAACAACTTATTGGCGACATTTTTGGAGCCCTTTATTAAATTTATTTTATTCAATAGAGCAAAAGAAAGAGCTCATTTTGGTTAGGGCAAACATTAATGAAAATAAGGGCATGTCCTTTCCAAGGTGGATATCAGAGAAAAATATTGTCAGTAAGTATGAATATTTCATTCCACTGGTATTGAAATAATAAAAAAACAAGCTTTCATTTAAGCCGTGTACAAAAATGTATAAAATCAGTTCAAATCTTCGCTGACAATGATTTAATTATTTTTTGTTGAATTATTTGGTTTTAAAAAGCTTGTCGCGAGAAGTGTTCATAAAAGAAGGTACCAATTAATTTCATTGGACAATGATTGGTTGGCAAGCAACAACTTGTCAAAGTATTAATTTTATAACAATTCGTGCGACAAGCTTTTTGAAACCAAATAATTCAACAAAAAATATTAACATTGTCAGCGATGACTTAAACTTATTTTATAAGTTTTAGTACAAAGCTTAAAGAAAAGCTTGCCTTCAAAAAATTTTTTTATTAGTTATTTTACTTTTCGCTTATTAGTTAGTTCGCCTTAATCTGTTCATTTCTAATAGGGCATCGTTATTACAAGGTCTCTTCCCTGTAAGTTTTGAGCTGAAAGAAATCATGATCTCCGACCCCAAAAACTCCCACACACCAATTTTGAATAGAATCCGACCATAATCACAAAACTCGTCCGCAATTCTGAAGTCTCCATCTTAAATCAATAGATTTTGACAAAAAATTCATAATCTGCGAACCTGAAAACCCCCACACACCAATTTTGAATAAAATATTACCATAATCAGAAAACTCGTCCTCCATCTTGGGGCCGCCATCTTGAATTAATAAATTTTGACAAGAAATTCAAAATCTCCGACTGCGAAAATCCCCACATACCAATTTTGAATCGAATCGGACCATAATAAAAAAACTCGTCTTCCATCTTGGGGCCGCCATCTTGAATTTTTACAGAAAATTCATAATCTCCGACCCCGAAAATGCCCACATACCAATTTTGAATCAAATCGGACAATAATTACAAATCTCGTCCGCTATCTTAGAGCCGCCGTTTTGTTTTCTCCTCTAACAAAAATAACATAATGCATTGTCACCGGAATTATGAACACCTGCCAAATTTCAAATCATTCGGACGACTAGAAGTTGGTCAAAATTAACTTGCAAGATTTGACCCTAACTAACGAACGAACTAACAAGTGAAACTAAATAAAAGCTTGTAAAAATAGTAAAACAGAGGACGGTCGAACGGCCTGTTCCTGTTACAGTGGTCACAGCTTGGCGGGATATTTTAAAATAAAAACAGTCAATTGACATGTTTTACAAAACAACAATATTTATCAAATCGTCGAGTCTGAGTCTTAATTAACGGTCTCCCGAAGCAACGACGCTTGGATCATAATATTACTTCTTAAATTAAACTTAGATAATTTTTTTGTGTCGTTTTTTTTATAAATTCTTCATTTAATTTCTAGATATTGATATTCTCTATACAAATGACACCATATGTCATTTTTCTGAAAAATGAGTGTGGGAACGCGTAGTTATATCGACCGATGTTGATCATATTCAAATCTCCAAAAATCCGATGGCGCTAGTTATATTCCACAATTCCCAAGAAAGCCGTGAGAACGAAGCTGCATCACTGATTCTCAGCACTTTACATCTTCTCGAGATTCAAGCAGTTCCAGGAACAGAGTCAGCATAATCATGTTATAAACGGGCATTATAACATGATTTTATTTATTCAGTCTTGATATATGGTTGATATGGGGCTTGTGGCTCAGTAGCACGAGCGTTGGTCTTGTGTCTACTGTTTCCACCCGGCGCGGGTTCGACTTCCGCAGCTGGTGAACAAATATTTCAAGGCCAAGAGTGGTTTCGGATTCTACTATAAAAGGTAAGGCCCCCGTGATCTCAACTCGTACAAGTTTTCATTAACTTCTGAGGGTTGGTCAAACAACTGAGAAATCGGTTAAAAACAAAATAAAAACAATAATATTTGTACTGCTAACATCCATTTTCTTTTGTACTTTGTATTTTTGAAAAATAAAAGTTTTTTTTGAAACAAACTCGGAACGAGTTATAAAATTGGCGCAGTCGGTAGGATTGTTACAAAGAATCCATCGCGGATAACTTTCTATTTTTATATTTGAGTAACAATCGAAAAAGTTCCTACGTGTCCGTTCGTTCGTTCGCCGCAAAGTGGATACCAAAGGATAATATAGTTACTGAAGATACCAAGGAATAAGAAGCAGACGTGTGATGCCCCATAATTACAGAAAAACGTTCATTCCTAAGAAACAACACGATATGCCTTAATATGAACGTTATAGCCAGCAAAACCAGTTCACTAGGAGATATAATAAAATCAGAAATCCTCCACACGACCCAGCTAATCAACAAATAAGCCCATTAAAAATATTTCGTCATTTGAAGATAGGAAAGGCAATTAAGAATGTCCTAATAAAACATCACCCTTTATTTATATAGCTATTAATATATCATCACCCCCTAGTTACGCGTATGTGAAAAACAAAGTTCTTAGTAAAACAAGAGATAAATTCAGAGTTTTTTCACATCTCGCCTAATCGCATTGCGATATGATATATCATAAAACTGTTTTAATGTATTCAGGACGACAGAAAAACGCTATAAATTTATAGATTACGACGGCCCAGTAATATAACTCAATCATGAGAGAGATAAAATTCCGCGTATTTATCCATTCGCGTATGACAGCAACAAACCATTCATTTTTAAGCTGTTGATTTATTATGACAGGTTGAAGATAGCTCGTGTCGGAATTAAATTGGCGGATGCACCGTAGTGGGACAGATTAAAAAGGGCGAGACTTTTCGAACAATAGCTATCTCGTGGTTCAGCAGTCAAACAAAGAACAAGTACGTCCAAAATGAGGTTAGATTTCAGTCAATCACGACATAGTGAAATCAAGATGAGAAGAGTACGAATATAGTTGTCAAGCAGTGAACTTAAGTAGCCATTGATAGAAATTATATTCAATTTAATCCAAGTATCCAAGTGAATTCACCAGTAAACCAGTATTTTTTCCAAAAAATTACCTATTATTGATCAACACTTCAAGAACGTGGATAAGTCAACGAAACACCTCAAATTAATAGTTTATGATCTCATATAAAACCGTATCCATACAGCGATAATCTGATATACCGTGCGAGTTAAAAATAAAATACATATTTTAGCGGAATTAATCGAGATAATACTACAATTAAACTAAGTGTCGTTTAAAAACCTTCTCCAGTGAACAGTGTGGGCTATACTGAGTTGAAGTAAGTTCATATGTATTTTTCAGTATTTATGTGTGGGCAAATTGAATTATTTTTATAATGCGAATGTGTCTTTAAATGTATTTCCATAATTTCATGTTACCAAAGTTTTCAAAAGATAATTATTTCCAGCCGTTTTTGACAATTGATGTCACTATTGTTTTCAGTCAATCTAATTGATTTGTAGACTGATGTAACATTAACTTAAAGTAAACTACACTCTAGGTGTTTTTCTGAATATTGGCTCATATTATCCGTTTATAGAACGGATGAACTATTATTGTCAACTTTTATTAAATATATATGTCTATTCTTAACATTTTTATGAGTGCATTATTATTTTTTATTATTATTTTTCGAATCTTTCTGAAATCCGGTACGTACTTCCTGGATAAACAACTCACGCCCAAGCACAGAGAGAAAGGGGTATTTCCTGTGCCGCTCCAGGAACATAATCTCGGTTCGACCATCCTCAGATAGTCGATGCTCTCGATGCTTGTTTTCGCAATCTAACAAAAAGTCTGGTGTTACAGGTGTGTTCTGTTAATTCATAACACCCCGTATAGTCCGGCTCAACATTTGGTTGGTCAGATGTGGGGTATTTACTTCCCCAACTCTCCCCGGTTTTAACATTTGGTATGCAAGGGTGTGGTTTTTGAATAAATAACACCCTGGATATCTCCAGGCTCAACAGACGCAACCAGGAAATTTGGCAGTCTTAAAGTTCGATGAAGACGATACTCTTGCTGTAAGTCATTTTTCGTTTCATGTCAGACTCTGATAGCATTTACACCCACTTCTATGATAACGCAAATGCAAATAATTATCAAAATGTGATTATTTTTCGCCATTATTAGTAAACTGAAAGGCCCGGCTCGTGAGGTCGTTAACATTAACTGTGTGAAAACCATTCTTCAGATCAGAAATGTTCCAATCGGAAACTTTAGCGACCACAGAAATAGGACCCGTTTGTCCTTAGATTTGAATAATCTGAGACAGGGGAAACTTTTATATTTGTTTTCAACCGAACCAGTTTCCTTAAATTTTTGCAATATCTTTGCCATCGTAGTAAAATGCAAATTTTGGTCTCGATGCCTTCCATTGAAAATTTCAGCTACTTCTCTTGTACTATGATAATTTTCGCCATATAGCAATACTATTTCTATTTCTTCTTGTTTACTCAGTTTTGGAGCCATTTCTATTGATAGATTGAAAAACACGAAAACTGATAAAGAACGATAACTCCAACAAAATTGTCAACAAGTTATTATGACATTTATTATTGTTACAACAAAAGTAGATCATTTTTCAAAGCCGTCTTATAAAATTAAAAAATATAGCCAAGTCATTGAAGTTCAAATTTACTAACCAATATTAAATTTAGCAATAGTATATTATTAAGGTTCAATTACAAATATTAGTTAGTTTAAATTTTATTTACGTGTTGAGAATTTTGAATAAGCTCATGTGCATCAATATACAGGGCTTGACTACACCTAGTGACAAGACTAAATCGTGTTTTCATAATTAATCTCCCGCAAAATATCTATTCCACAAATATTTGATTAGTTTTTACCCAAACTTATGTGATTTAGGTTATTGAAGCAGTTTCCAGATAAAACGAGAATGTATAATGTTTCTCAGTAAGGGTAGAGGAATAAAATGGTATTTTTTTTTTCAATATGGTTCAAAATTTGTACATGGGGTCATCCTTGGCTTCCAAACACATTTTCTCAATAAAAAATTTCGATATCCTGTCAATTTGACCCATTTTTCGGCACCACAGCCAACTTTATGACGGACACTGTATATATATATATATATATATATATATATATATATATATATATATGGGATATAACGAAATTTGTCCACAAAGTGGAGACCACTTGTATGTTCCAACCGAATGGAACAAAATTTGGCAAAAAAATATTTTTCATCAATGCCTCGAACAAGTTCGAATATGGGCCAAATCAGTTACGTAGTTTCAAAATGGCGGCAGTTGAAAGAGTAAAAAAATCAGTGATTTTTATACCAATGTCGGGAAACGATAGGTTTTTTGATAGAGCTTCATGAGCTCCATAACTTTTAATCAAGGAGTTTTTCTCTAAGTTGCACATACAAAAAAAAAATCGCTGTAAATTACAATTCATGAGAATCAATAATTTTTGTTTGCCCTATGTGCTCCTTCCATTTGAGGTTCATTCACTATGGTCAATCAGATACTATTTGAGTTTTTCTTCCGCGTCAAACAGAACATCATTGATTGATAGCAATTTCAAAATCAATAAATACATTCTGAAATCTACCTTTCCGACTGTCCGTGCCATCGGGTTTTTTCATTTTTATATTTATCATAGACTTATCCGGATTCTAAAACCAAACTACACATGGAATAACAAACATACTAATAAAAATGTCCTTACATATAATTATTTTGTTGCTCTCAAGTTTTATTAATTTTTAATACTTAGTAGATTTTTTAGGAAAGGAGTAAAATGGGACGAGAAAAAGATTATATTTTTCAATTTTGATATGGTTGCTAAATATGTAAATGCAAGAAATTATAGTCAAGGGAAAATTTATTTTCAAAACAACACGAATTTATGTAAATATATATATATATATATATATATATATATATATATATATATATATATATAATATATATGTTATATATATATATAAATAAATATGTTTTTTTGTAATTTCTTTGTTTCTCAGCCGATTTTTACAACTGATACGTCAAACCAATTCTAATGAAAAGCTCTTCCATTTTCATCATGAATACTATTCAAATAAATAAATGAATAAGAAGTTTTGTTACAATGTTACAGTATTATTTTCAGTTATAATCGAACGAGAGGTTTGTATTTTTTCGGGTAAATTTGGGTTGTTTAATGAGAAACTGTTGCCTAGCAATTAGACGAGAAAAACTGTCAACTATTAAAAATGCGACAACGAAGGTGAAGCGTTTTTAGGTTGACAGTTTTTTGAGTCAAATTGCTAAAGGAAACAGTTTAGAATTTGAACAACACAAATTTCTACACTAAGTAAAAGCACAGTCCTTTACCCTACACGCAGATGTTTTTGGTTGCTTCCAAAAACGATTTTTGCCTTAGTTATAGCCAATCAACTGTTCCTACCTTTTTTTCAGACGTATAGTGCTTACTCTCCAAAATTATGCAAATTCAATCCTCTGTAACTTTTAGAAAAATCAACTTAGGAACTAACTTTCAATGCGGCTTATGCTTGGGCTCATTTGAAGATTTGATTAGCATCTCTTGAGGATGATATGAGAATGTCGGTTTTGACCACTTTTGGACGTTTTTTGGCCAAGCCAGATCACTGTGCGGCGCGGGCGTTGGCCAGCTGTAAACCGACGTAATATATAACATAGAAGGCCACGCATGGAAATATTCACAGCGCAAAATGTTAACAAAGGTCATAAGTAGAAGTTGTTATGAGTTGATATAATAAGAGTGTAAAACTGTAAAAATAGGGCATTTTTAAT
Source organism: Gonioctena quinquepunctata (assembly GCA_018342105.1). NCBI lineage: Eukaryota > Metazoa > Arthropoda > Insecta > Coleoptera > Chrysomelidae > Gonioctena > Gonioctena quinquepunctata. The sequence goes on from JAFIRS010003577.1 coordinate 64,408, forward strand.
GGATTAAAAATTACGCTATATGCACTCTGTGCAAAAACTCCGATGTTAAAGTATATCACCGTACGATGGTATTTCTGAAAAATGTCATTGAAGAATGCAGCGGCGATTTGGAGAAAGAAAATTCGTTTTGCTTCAAAAGTCTGCAAAACACAGACTTCTAAATACCCCAAAACAAAACAAAATAGTGTCAAAATATTATTTATTTTATTAAACATAGATGTTTTCATAAAAAATGGAATTTCTCCTGGTTTATCCTGTTAAGAAGAGAGGAGATACCTAGTAGAAGAATACCGGGAGACACTTAAATGTCGTAACTGAAAATTATAATAGGACGAATAATTTTTAATGTTGGTAAACGCAAAAATTGTTTTGTTATGTATTTCTAAGTTTATAAAATAAATATGTGAAAATTGGTTACGTGTACTTAATGTAAGTATTGAACAGGCGACAGTAATTATCACGTCAAAAAATTTCCACTATAAAACACTTGCGTTGCATGGTAACGGTTCAAAATAAAGACTTCCGATTGGTTGTTGAAACAGGTTGATGCAAAATGTTCACTTGTAATATCACTAGAGGTTAAATTATTTCCGGAAATTTTATCGAGATCATGAATATTTTGAAAATTATCCCGAATCGAAGACGAGAGATAATTTTCTGAAAATATTCATGAGTGAGAAAAATTTTCCGGAAATAATTTAATCGTGTGGTATTCGGTAAGAAAATTTCACACCAGATTGTGTTTGAAAATTAAATAATTTTAGAATTTATTTTTTGACTCAACAATGCCAATTTTTTTTCTTCGACAAGACACTAGCAAAACATAGAATGTTTTGATTGACTTAATTGTTTAGTTACCATGGCAACTAGGTAAAACCTCAACCTAAAATTAAGATGTCTAAAAACCCTGGTGAATGAACTGATTCGATATTGTTTAGATTTTCGAGGGGACACCACCTGTTACTTCAACAGAGCTTCTCTCTGTGGTAGTCTGTGGTAGATGGCGCCGTCCAAAAATGTTTGTTTATTTTCTCGCTTAGTGTCAGATCTTAATTTCTGCAGCATCTTATATGAAATTATTTTCAGTGTTTTGTCGATATTTATGCGTTTTCCATCTCTTTGATTTGAAATCTTGCTTAGCTTATTCCTGAGTTTGTTCTCTAAAAAAAATCCACTCGTTCATCAGTTCATTAGTGCGTGAGGAATTGTTTATTTTCAGGTAGTGTGTGAGGATACTTTTTGTAGAAAGGGCCACATTTGTATATTGTGTGGACAGTATATTCACTGTATCCAGTACCAAAAGCAAGTACAAATCTTGGCGTATTGACTAATAATGATATTTTCATAGTTCATCATATTATATGCATTGAATTTTATATTTTCTGCAATTTAATGACAATTTCATTTCCAATTCTATGTCTGTCAAAATACAGTTACCTAACCTCAAATTCAAATGGTACAAAATACGAAAAGTGCTTTCTTTGTGCAATGTTCGGGGGCCTTCTAATTCTAACTTTGCTATTGCCTCAAAAAGAGAGCTGAAGAAATAAATATACCCTGTTACTGAATTGAAACTAAAACGAAATTGGCGCCATCTGACACGCTAGTAATCTCTATTATCAAGTAGGCCAAGTGTCGCCAAGTCGATCCCAAACTTCTATAGGTATAAGTGCAAGCACCAGGGTTTTAAGACATCTTACCTAAAAGTACTCGAGTTCGAATCTGTCAAGCGGCACGACGTGAAAAAAAATGTTTCGCTTCGGTCAAGAAAATAAAGAAAGTATTCGTCAGGAGATTCAGCAGTTAACACCCGCGAATACTAAGAAATCCAAGTCAAGCATATGGAGGCAGTTTACAAACTTTTGCGAAGAAAAATCGTATGATTTTGATAGAGCGGATATACCTGTGGAGGAACTGGCGCTTATTCTTGAAGACTATGGGTTCAATATGCGGAAAAAGAACTCCGAAGACTACAAGGAGAGTGTAGTAAAAGTTTTATGGAATTCCACAGCCAAGCAGTTGCAAGAATATTTTTTAAAAGGTACAATCGCAAATTTAATCCATTTTCTGATATAGAATTTGAAAACGCAAGAGCTGCAAAAAATGCTAAGCGTCGGAAGTTACAAAAGGACCCAGCCAAGAGAAAGACCAGTTCATCCGCATTATCAACAAACGAGTTAAAAAAAATATTGAGCTTTGTGATGAAAACACCCCGGTGGGATTGCAAAAAAGTTTTTCTACATCGCTGCTCCTGAATTGGCCTGGAGAGGGAATGAAGGAGCTGCAGCATGCATACAATATTTTGTGGAGGAAATTGATAATCGTGGAAAACCAATAGGTCGCATTGAATATAATCCAGTTTTCTCTAAAACTAACCAAGGCGGTTCAAAAAAAATGGCTGACAGTAAGTGGTTCGTACCAAATATACTCAATGAAGAAATATGCCCAATTAGACTTTTCAAAAAGTTAATAAGCAAGCGAGATCGCCTCAGCAAAACCAACCGTTTATTTTTAACTCCCAATCCAAACTGGCAGCACCCCAACTCCAAAGGTTGGTTCAAGAAGAGTCCGGCTGGACAAAATACGGTCTCCTCCTGGTTCAAATCGGCGGCATCATCAATTGGAATTGACGTCAAAAAGGTCAAAATAACAAATCACTCTGCAAGAGCTGTTTCAACTTTAGCCAAAACAGGAATTGGTGAACAGCAATTAATTAAAATCGCAGGACATGGAAGTAGTCACTCAATAAAATCATATCTGCAGCTAGATTCGAGTCACCATCAGGAAATAATTGATGCAATGAGTTCTGTTTCAACTTCTATAAAGTCAAGTCATGAAGCTCTAAAGCAAGAACGAGCCACCGCTTTCAATCAACCTCCTGCCATAGTATATAATAATTCGTTTTTCATTTAAACAATAATTACAATAGTCAAAATGATATAAATAATTGATTATTATTATTATTTGATATTTTGTCATTTTATAGCTACCTGAATTAAAAACTAAAAGCTGATTTTTTTTATTATTTTTTTGACTACAACAAACAAAGAATAGTTGAGAATTCTCTTTTTATTTGAATTTCATATAGTTTCATGAACAAATTTAGTTTGCGTCGCAGTTTCGGCACCAATAGATTCCTAGCCTATATATTCTCAATTTCTACCTATTGTAGTGGCATGAAAATACCAGTTTAGAATGTAACATATTATATTCTTCCATTTTATATCAACTTTGGGTTACTACAAGTGGTAGAAAATTATAATTTTTCATATGTAGGTACATATTATAATAGATGCAGTTTGGGCACCAATGATTTTTAGCTTATAAATTCTTAATTTATATTGAAAAGGGAAACATTCTCAATTGAATATTGATAGAAATATTTTTCTGTGAATTGAAAAATCCACGATTAAAATGAAGTTATTTTTTGCGAATGTCTAACAGAAAACAACTACTTCCCCGGCTAAAGCCACGCTGGACATTGAACTACAGCTGATAGATATTCTGAAAAAGCCCTAACTCATTCAATTAAAAATAGCTATGAACACTTTTTGATAGGCAAGTTATCATGGGCATATTTGTTTATAAATTATATTTGATAAAAAATATGTCTCATCGAGTTATCAGATCGGTGAAGGTCGACCTCCCACGGTCTCCTCTACTATTACCTCAATTTCAATGATGTATACTTGACAAATTGGTCTCTGTTATTGTTTATTGATAAAAAAGAAGTCACTGTTGACAACAATAACAATATTATAAAATCTTCGTCATCTAAAGACATTATTGGCCAAAAACGAAATTAAAAAAAATGACACTGAACACCATTTTCCAGTTATGAAAACAAAAACATGACTAGGACTGAATAGCTATTATAATCATGTCATATATCATCAACTTTCGTCAATTTGTCTAAATTATTCAGTATGTACATGTGCCTAACAACTAGTCAAAGTAAAATAAAATAAAAGATAAAAGTTAACCATCTTTTATTTTACTTCTTATTTTATATTACTTCTTATTTTATATTACTTCTTATTTTATTTTATTTCTGTATAAATGTGTTATGGATGTTGTGTAGTTTTAACTTTTTGAATTACTTAATTTTATTTCTTATTTTATTTTACTCGCTGTATATACTCACTATAAGTCAATAACATTTGCGTTTGTTGTTATGTTCGCTAATTGTGTTTTCAGTCACTTTTTCCAGGATCCAACTATTAACGTATTATGGGGATATAGATAGTTGAATATAATAAACTTGTAAGTAAATATGACAACCATTCCGAAAAATACTCCAAATTTGAAAGAAAATTGTAAATGTATTCAGTAACAGCAAAATCCTTTTTCTCCTTCTCCTTCGAATCGTGAATGCCCACTTTGGGGTAATCCTGATAGTAAGTGACATTTGTAATAAATGAAATATAAATTGTTATCATCCAATAAATGTATGTAGGTTTAGGTGTGAAAATCAAAACTTGATTTGAACCCAAACTAAACCCTTAGTCGTATATTCTCGTAAATGGATTATATCTTGAATTTACTATCATTTTGTTTGCGATTGTTCGAAGAAAGAAAGTGTAAAAGTCATCATGTTTGTACCTACCGCAACAATAACCATTGGCAATTTTATTCTGAAAAAAACAAAATTCCAGCTTTTCTGCGAAAAAATGTTATCCGTTCATAGTTTTTATAGTATTTATGAAAACCCGTTAATGTTCAATTATGTTTTATGAATGAATAAAATTCACTTCGTAAAGTGTTGCCATGGCGAATGACGACACTTCACGGACAAGTCCGTAAAAGTAGCCTTTTACGGATTTTTTTAATTCCCAAAGTTGCTGTTTTGGGGAGCGAATACAAAAAACTTATTTTTATCAAAATGCATTAAAGCCTTTGTTACTCAGGGATAGTTTAGCTTTTTATTAGTAAAACAAATTTTAAAATCGGTTCAGTTGTTCCAGATATTACCCGCTACAAATAAACACAACAAATTTTACCTCTTTATAACGATTTTATTTTTCCTCATATCTTGATCTATTATTTCATATTTCAATCATATTTTTTATATTTATATATTTTTTGTGGTATTCCATTTTTTTCTGCTGTTCCAATTCTTGATATTTACGACAAGCTTCCAGAAGAAAATTCCAATCAACTCTTGAACGTGAAGTTTTTGTTTGCATATATTAGAAAAAAAAATATCATTGTGATCTCACTTAACAATGGTGCCACAGAATAGTCACATTGGAATTCGTCTAAATGAAACATCCAGAAATAGTCCTACTCTTGAAGTAGAAAAGAACGGGGACACACTAAGGAGAAACATTTTAGAAAGAAAATATGAGAGATGAAAGTGGTCGATTATCCAGTTTTACGTTTTAACAAAATTCTGCCTGGTTTCTCTGATATCCCGATTTGAATTGGCGACACATCCAGGTTCTCCAGGGTGCGCTGAATCCCAACAAAAAAAAACGTACTTTTCATTGGTTCTATTTTTCACTTTCAAAATTTTAAATGAGAATAATAATAGTTCATTTTGTGAACTCATGTGGGATATTCAGATACCTTGCCTGAGCCTTTCCAAGTGCCATCGTATACGCCATAATTCTTCTCTTCCAATCCCAGTTCTCTCAAGAAGGAATAATTCTTATCGTTGACAAGAAACTCCGAACTAGCCGACATATTTCTTCTTGTTATCACACTCCAACACGAAGAAAACAACTTCACAGGTCTCAACCTCACAATGATTGGCATAACTGCTTGTTTTATTAATCAGTTGTAATTATATTGCAGCAGTAATTGGCATTACCCTCCCTGAACTCAAACTGAATTTATATTCTGTAGTTAAGAGTAAATACCGTTGCAATGCCTGATAATGTTGTTATTTGTCAGTCAGTTTATTTTTTGTGCCTTATCTTTCTAATTCAAAACATAGCTAGGCGTGCAATAGGTCAATATAGATAAGATCGACAGAAATCAAATCCAGAAAAAATTACTGTACTTTAGTGATAATGGAAATTTGCATATAATTGATAATGCTGAAATATCCTTCTCGATGTTTTTTGAGATAGATAGATATTTATTTCCATACTAATAAACATTGAATTAGTGGATCGTCAAAAAATAGTACAATACAAAACAAACATGTATAAAATCACGATACTAAATAATTATTATAAAAAAGTAAAGTAAGAAAAGTGTCTATCACTTAAGTTCCAAGTTCTTTCATGCACAGATCAAGATACTCTTGTATCGTATAAAAACAGTTTTTCAGTAAAAAACCTTTTATTTTATTTTTAAACTGATGAAAGTTTAGACTCCTCACACTTGAAGGTATCTTGTTTGCAGGTGCAGATTGAGAGTTTTTTTTGTGACATCTGTAGTCTGAACTTAGGTGTTTTAATTGAGCTGCCATTGCGAGTGGAGTAATGATGGATTTCAGATTGAACCACATATTTGTTTTTAACCGACGAAACCGAAAAGGAAGAGGTTCTCTAGTCGACGCGTATACATTTTTTTTATGTATTCGCATAACTTTTTATGTATTCGCATAACTTTTTACTGAGACGTCCGATTCCGATAATTCTTTTTTCAGTGGATAGGGTGTACTTCGAAGTTGGTCCCATTTGAATATAAGAGATGGAATCCACCCCTAAGGGTAGCAAAATGAAGGATATTGATCACTCACCCTCTGAATTCTGGTCCGTTAACCGATTCTATCAGGCATAACTTTGTACTAGGTTCTTTGATTTGGATGATTCTTTTTTTATTAGATAGAGTATACCTCAAAGTTGATCATAGTTGGAGTTCGAATGTAATTATCTACCCTTACGGGTAGAAAAATAGGGGGTATTTGATTTTTCACTTGTGAACATTGGCACACATATGTAGTTGACAATGACAGATCGCTACTGTCATTACTTTTGTTCTCCTACATCCGTCACAATTATTATATTCTATGAGAGGATGGAATTATATACAAAGTAATGAAATAAACCTACCAGAACAACAAAAATAATTTATATTACAACAAATAGTAAAAGTAGATAATCATATTATTTAACTGGTAATAGTTGAAGTAAGGTGGGTAGTATATAAGTATTTTGAAAATAATCAAAAAACAAGTAGGTAGTAATTAGTAGATTTCAGCCACAAAAAATTGAAAAGTAAAAACTTTTTAACAAAAAATTAAACCGACGAAATACGGAACTGAAAAGTAAAAAATAAAATGAACCTTCTTAGTCTCAATAACTAAGCTCCTCAACTAATGTAAGTAACTAATTTTGAGTCGAAGATCATTAAATTACAAAAAAATTATCAAAACAAAAAAATTATCAGAATGTCACCGCGCAACTCGATGCCATCATTTTACGCCTTACCTAATTCATTTGCTTGTTTATTTGGCGCCGACTCAAAATTAGTTACTTACATTAGATTAGGAGCTTAGTTATTGAGACTAAGAAGGTTTATTTTATTTTTTACTTTTTAGTTCCGTATTTCGTCGGTTTAATTTTTTGTTGAAAAGTTTTTATTACCTCTATGAATTTCCAGTAAATATGAATATATAAATAAAGTAGGAAGTGGCATGATTTGAAATTAAACAAAGAGAGGGCGACAATGTTCGCGAAAATGTACTCCCGCCATTACTTTAATTACCCTTTTCTGTAACATAAAAGCCTTATGAAAGTGGTACGAGCCACCCCATAGTAAAATACCTATGCAATAAACCAAATTAACATGATTTAAGAACATGTAAGCTGACAATATTCTTCAAACGTCGGATCAAAAAGGTGATACTAGATAGTTTTTTCGCTAGTAACTCGATATGAGGTGCCCAGTTTAATCTATCGTCTAATTGCACGCCAAGTAATTTGACGCTGGTACCCTTAGTGACATTGGAATTAGAAGAAAAAGAACAGACTGATTTTTTTCTATATTAATTTTGGGTTTATTGCATGTGAACCATGTTTGGGCTGAATAAATAATATCACTCGATAACGTACATAACTTCTCTGAATAAGCACTTTGACAGATGAAAGTTGTATCATCGGCGAAAAAAACACTCTTTGTCGGAAAAGTATAGTGGTATAGATCGTTTATATATATATATATATATATTAAAAAAAGAATGGGGCCCAGAGCTGACCCTTGAGGAACTCCGTGAGTAATAACATTACGATTTGAGACATCACCTCTCATTTTGACACTTTGGGATATTTTACTTAGGTAAGATTAAAAAAAGTCGAGAGCCAAGCCTCTTACTCCATAGTAATGTAATTTTTGCAATAGAATTTTAAGCGAAACAAAATCGAACGCCTTAGAAAGATCACACAACGTAAGTTGTGAGTGTTTACCTTCCTCCAAGCCCTCGATAATGCCCGACACAACTTTAAGAAGAGCTTGCGTTGTGGATCGATTTTTTCTAAAGCCAAATTGGCTTGGACACAAGAGAGAATTGGTTTCTAGAAAGTTGTGAAGTTGTTTCTTACAATTTTACCATTGATTGGTATAATAGATATAGGTCGGAAATTGTTTATATCATCGGTGCTTCCCTTCTTAAATACTGGCAAGATACTTATGTATCCTTCCGTAATATGGGAAAAACAAAATCACCCAATAATTGTATACAAGAGTAAGGGGTAAAACAAGTTTTGATGATGGAAAATATTGCGCACGCCGATTTATTATTTCATAAAGAAATTGAAGAAATATGCAATTGATTAGTAATTCATCGAACTCTGAATTTTGCGTCTCAGACAAAGTCATAATTAATTGAAGGATAAAATTTCTGAACGCAGAGAATTTAGAGTTTACCAGCCCTAAGGAAAAAGGAATCAAAATAAGTGTTTCTTCAAGATTTAATAAAGAACATAGCTCGGAAAAATTATTGTTCATATATTTCCCATTTTTCGGGTTTTTCTCTCCCTCAAAGTAAAATTGTTAGTAACCTATTCAAGTAGGGAAATTTGTCAGCCCTCTTTATCGCGATTCGGTATTCAGAATTCGAAAATAATACCAAAAATATTTTAGTTATTGAAGAATTGTTCGACAAATATTCGCCTAAAATATTTTTCAACAAAAATAATTTTCAAGTTATGAATATTCACTTCTGTTATGTCGTTGGTACAGACTACACACTATTAGTTCTCTTTATCTAGTACTAGTTGACCCGACAGACGTTGTCCTGCCCAAATTTCTATATTCCTTAATTTTTTTCCTGAAAACTCTCGTCCGCGTCAAATTTATTTTTCCTGTTTTTTTGTGTTGTTTCATCTAGGTTATGCCCTCGACTCAGCCCGCTTCCCGTTTTTCCGTTATCCTATTACCGAGTTATCCCGTTTTCCCGATAATACGTTTTCCCGTTATCCTATGTTACAGTTATCCCTTTATCCCGCTTTCCCGTTATCCCGCTTTCCCGTTATACCGTTTTCCCATTATACCGTTATCAATTTCTCCCGTTATCCCATTTTCCAGTTATTCCGTTTTCCCGTTATCCAAATATACCGTTTTCCCGTTATCGCTTTCTCCCATTATCCCATAATCCCGTTTTTCCGTTCGTTATCCCGTTTTCCCGAATAATATTTGCCAAATCGGTCCAGCCGTTCTCAAATTCAAGTTCAACATGACATTTTATTGGATAAATTATTCAGTTACGGAATCCGGGGCAAACTTCATGAATGGTTTTCGTCATATCTCAAAGGACGTCTTCAGAAAATCAAGATAAATCACGTGGCGAACAATGAAAAATTGGTATTTACTTCTAGTGAACTTCCGATAGGAATAGGAGTTCCTCAGGGCTCAGTATTGGGCCCCATTTTATTTACACTTCACATCAATGAATTACCTCTGATCCTCCCGAATGCATTCACCTGTTTGTATGCAGATGATTCCACGTTATTATTCACAGGCAAATCTGAGGTACAAATTCAAAACAACATTAACACTACTTTTCAGTCACTTCGTAAGTGGTTATACGATAATTCTCTATTTTTGAATAGTACTAAAACAAATCATATACATTTTCACACTAGACAGAATAAAAATAACTCAGCAGTAGAAATAACTATAGATGATCAAATTATAGACAAGGTGGAATGCTCTACTTTTCTAGGTATTAGACTTGATCAGAATGTATCCTTCAATACTCACTGTAAAATTTTAGCCAACACACTGAGTATTAAATATTTTCAACTAAGATCTCTCAAATCTATAATTGACATACAGGGCCTCCTGATCTTGGGGAAATCCAATCCAGATTAACATACGGAATAACCATCTGGGGTAGTTCATCTGCAGTTAATGAGGTTTGTCTGGTGCAAAAGTGGATTATGCGATGTCTTGCTAATGTTCCCAATGGTACCTCATGCAGGGATCTATTTAAACAATTTAAAATTCTTCCTCTCTATGGCCTACATATATTGGAACTTTTAACATATATACACAAGCAACGCAAAACTTTGGTTAAGAATAACTCACTACATGATCATCATACAAGATCAAAAAATAATTTCCATCTGCCTAATGTTCGTTCAACAGTATCTCAGAAATCTGCAGATATACTGGGACTAAGATTGTATAACGTTCTTCCTGAGGAACTGAAATTGATAGAAAGAGTGCACACATTCAAAAAAGAGATAAAAAGACTTCTCCTCGCCCTCTGCCCCTATAACATAAATGAATTTTTTGATAGTTTTAGATAAAATGTTTTGTTTGCCTATATTTTATATCTTATCTTATACACTTTATGTAAACCTTGTTTGTATCTGACTTGTCCGATAGCCTCACAGCTCTATGGATTAAATAAAAATTGAATTGAATTGAACATACATTCATTTTTATTACATATTTCTGAAAACTTTTCCAGGACCAATACATTTCCAATAACCATCCTCGGGCTATAACAAACATTAAAAAAAAAATGCCATATCGTCCGGCCGTTTTCACGTTTTTGCGGTTACAAAGAATCGATCATTTTTATCATAAAGATTATCGAGTTTTTTGGAGAATTTTTTTTTTTTGTTGGTGTGACCGTCAGCGCTATCTGCAAATGCTAATTGCAGTCTGGGACCCCCAAAGGTTCGACCCCCAAGCCGCGCTATCTTCTCGTTACATAATTACTCACTCAGATTATAGAATATCTAAAAACTCTGGGAAACTGAAATTCGACGAAGTTGTAGAGTTTGAGATACAATCGAGAAGAAATTCTAATATGTTTCCTCTTTTAACCCAAAAATGGAAGCATGAAGTACCTATCACTACTATTTATTTCTTCATTTGTTGGAACATTATACCAAAATTGATACATATAATGACTTCTACTAAGAAATATATTTAATTTTAAATTAAAGGATATACGGGACTTGCTTCAGAAGTTTTTCAACTTGCAGTTGGATTAGAAACTTGAAATTTGGTATACTGTCATGATCAATCATGTCCGTTCTACCTAAAATATGTTTTGTCCTACAGCTATACAGGATGTGCCAGAGGTCGGTAACAACTTTTAAAGGGAAACCAACATTTTTGAAGTAAAACTTCTTTACGCACGCTTCACTTGGGGAGTAAGCTAGTGAATGCGTGACGAGAACGTTACGAAAAGTGTGATCAGGCGAGGCGAACGGTCTCGACGCACGCTTGACTTGGGGAGTAAGCTGGTGAATGCGTGACGAGAGCGTTACGAAAAGTGTGATCGGGCGAGGCGAACGGTCTCGACAAAGGTGAGTGCGTATCTCATTCTAGTTGCTGGCGTCGTAGCGTCATATGCAGCGTTCTTTTTTCCTTGTCTATTTTCTCCCTCTACTAATACGCGGCATTCCACTCTCGACATTGGGGCGCGTTTGATTCTCTGTCCTTTTCTTGTCCCTCTCTCTCTTTCTCCTTGTTACTTTTCCGTATTTCGGCCTCGCGTTTCTACAATTTACTTCAGCAAATTTTTAAAATAGGGTAACATAAAGTTTAACTAATACGTAAATAATAAAATACTTATTAATTGTAGAGGTTCACCATTACAAATAGTTGGTGACATCGTGATTGAACATGACAATAATCAAATGGAAGTTGATGATGAAAATCCCACTATAGATCATGTACAAAAACCGAGACAAATTATTGGAGTTAGGTGAATTAATTTTTATTTTATTTTTATAATCATTCATGAAATTTACTAAATTTACCAAACTAAAATGATGAAATTATAGGTTATTAGAAAATTAATATATGTATATGCATGTATATATTATACATATATACATATATAAACATGTATATATATATATATATACATACATATAGATGGAGCTAAAGAAGTTTTACTTCAGTCGTGTGGTCTAAAGCACACTCGTTTTTTTTTCACATGGTTCGATTGGCCTTCTAATTCTGATTTCAGACAATCTAAGTTATGTTGACTTATCTATTAAAGTTTTTAACATATGTTGATTTTTCTGAAAAAATTTACTGACGTAGTTATTTACGAAAAAACATGTATCTCGCAATCCGTTCAAAATTAGGAAACCAAATTTGTGAAGAGTTAGCTGAAAGTACTGATGTCCTATCAATGGTCCCATTTTTTACCATAAGAGCGCAGGCTATTTTCAAATATTGCATTCAAAAATGGATAAAAACTGTTTTTCAAATGGCACCTAATATTTTTTTGACACCATTCGGAAGAAAATTGAATTTGAGTTACTTGAGCATTCTCCATACCTAACTTCAACCTCTATGGACTTATTCAATAAAAATCAAGAAATGCCGTATCTTGAGAGATTCTTTGCGTTTTCAAGTATACCACGGAAACAAAAGTAAATTGTAATTGAGAAGGTGATATTCTGTCAAAGTGAAAACGAGTTGTGCTAATTCTTAAATGAAATTGTTTCGAAAATGGAAGATTATCCAAAAGAAGTTGTGTTAGACTTGTTTGTATTCTCGGATATTTTCAAGCATATCCTCAAGCCTCAATACGTAATACAAACCATTTTACACCGTTATAGCTACATCCTTTTTCATTCATATGTCTGCAAAAATTACACCCAGATGACTTATTTCCCCGTAGGGGTAAACTTTTGCGAGGATTTATAACTCAAAATACAAGAGCATGCCGGATTCTTAGAAAACATAATTTGGACTGATGAGGAAAAGTTTTGTCAGCAGAGAGTTTACAATAGGCGAAATCGACATTTTTGGGCATCGGAATATCCACATATGGTGCTCGGTCTCGAAAATCAAGGACAATTTCGAATAAAGGTGTTTTGTTTAGTAATGAACCGAGAGGTACGCTATCTTATGTACGATAGAAATTTAAATAGTGAAAAATACTTAAAAACTCTTGAAAACGTTGTAGACAAATTTATTGGAAATTTGCCACTGGCTAGAGCTGCACGTTCATGGTAACATATGGATGGGGCACCAACCGTACCATACAAGAACTGTGGATACCAAATTGACATCCTTGTTCGATAACCGTAGGTGAGGTAATCGAGGAGCATTTCTGTGCCCTGCAAGATGTCCAGATCTTGCCCCTTTAATAGATTTGGTCTATTCTGCACCCGTTCGCAATATAGATGATTCGCGAGTTATAATAATAGACTTTGTACAGTCTCGATCCCAACGAAATCAGAAGTACTACGCGATCTATTGAAAGTAGAATAATAGAATGTTTGAAAAAAAAAATTGTAGTCATATTGAACATTACTGTCAACAATGTTCTTGTCCGTTAATAATAATTTGTCTTGTGTAATTGAATAGGTATCCATATTTTTTATTAAATTATTACAATTGTCTTTTGTTTCCATGGAATACTCGAAAAAGCAAAGAATCTCTTGGCAAGATAAGGCATTTCTGGATTTTTATCGAATAACTCGATAGAGGTTGAAGTTAGGTATAAGGAATGCAACCCTACATTTATTTTATTTATTTTTCATTTACAATGTTCTACAGAAAAAGATTTTCAATTACAGAACAGGAATTAAGTAGAAAAAAAAGTACAATAATACTAACATTAGTAGAAACTTAAGACTAATACGCAATTTGCACAAAAGACTAACAATAGAAGAAAGCTTATGTCTAATACAGGAATGTTACTGCTGAAAGTACAAGTTCTTAATTTGTCTCACACTGCAATAGAATATATCAAGTTGATCACTTACTAAATTATAGTTGCTACACATAGTATGAAGTTTTTATAAATATTTGTTCGTGGCGTGGTAGTGTAGAATGAGTCGGTGTATCGAGATGCCTGACGGGGAATTTTAAAGTTTATCTGACGTAGTAAGCATTCACATCTAATTTCATTGTTGATTTTTTTGTATAGCGTAATAGTAGAGGAGACCGTGGGAGGTCGACCTTCACCGATCTGATAACTCGATGAGACATATTTTTTATCAAATATAATTTATAAATAAATATGCCCATGATAACTTGCCTATCGAAAAGTGTTCATAGCTATTTCTAATTGAATTAATTTGAATTAATTTTAATTATCAATTAATTTTCTTTCATCACATTCACTCTTTTGATAGACCTCAACTGATAGTTTTTAACACACAGGATATGCCTAGGTAGGCTTGCCTACTTATTTCTGTGCATGGCTACCTGGCAAGCAGATGTGAACAGGTAAGTCAATATTCGATCTGTTAACCAATCGAAATTGATATCATAGGTAAGATAATTTAATTACAAAACCAATCGTAAAGGCTTGCCTGCAAAAAATCGTACATAAAATATTATTGCCAAGCTATAAAGTTTTAGAATTTTAGCTATTTGATAGGTGCGAGAGAGAAAGTAGAGCGTCCGAGGTCCGTGTGATAGAACAGGACACAACATAGCAGCTGCACGCTACCTGACCGTTGAATGTATCCGAGTGCGCATGCTCGTGTACATGTGAGTGACAGTGACAGCATTTATTTACACTCGACAGTAATTTTGAACTCTTTTATATGCTTTGTAATGAACGCTTTTAATTTTTTTTATTTATTATACTGAAATTTTAAAAGTAACACTTATTCTTTCCCGCTTTACGGCATTTATTTGATTTTAAATAATAAATAAATTATTCTTTATTTAATTTTAAATAAAAAATATAGACTTTTTTATCATTTTTAAATTCCATAATTTAGCTTTAAAATGAAAAAAAAAATTTTTTTTTTATTTATTTATTAATATATTAAATTATTTATTTATGATTATTTCATAGCTATAAGTATATATAGTGTGAAATAATACAAAAATTGTGATCGAAAGTAGAGTTATAATAATTTAGAGTTCAAAATTACTGTCGAGTGTAAATAAATGCTGTCACTGTCACTCACATGTACACGAGCATGCGCACTCGGATACATTCAACGGTCAGGTAGCGTGCAGCTGCTATGTTGTGTCCTGTTCTATCACACGGACCTCGGACGCTCTACTTTCTCTCTCGCACCTATCAAATAGCTAAAATTCTAAGTCTTTATAGCTTGGCAATAATATTTTATGTACGATTTTTTGCAGGCAAGCCTATACGATTGGTTTTGTAATTAAATTATCTTACCTATGATATCAATTTCGATTGGTTAACAGATCGGTGTAGTTACCTATATTGACTTACCTGTTCACATCTGCTTGCCAGGTAGCCATGCACAGAAATAAGTAGGCAAGCCTACCTAGGCATATTCTGAGTGTTAAAAACTATCAGTTGAGATGAAACTCATTTGGTTATCAAAAGAGTGAAGGTGCTGAAAGAAAATTGATTAAAATTAATTCAATTAAAAATAGCTATGAACACTTTTCGATAGGCAAGTTATCATGGGAATATTTGTTTATAAATTATATTTGATAAAAAATATGTCTCATCGAGTTATCAGATCGGTGAAGGTCGATCTCCCACCGGCTCTTAGACTATAATGACACTTGAACATTTTCTTCTTATGTCCAGACTGATAAAGCTGTGTCTCGACAGTAGGCTCTCATGTGACGTACCAATTGGTGGATACGTCTGATCTATTTCAAAACTTGAGTATTTGAGAAAGCGTCTTTGTATTGCCTCCAGTTTATAGATGTGCACTTGATAATAAGGGTTCCAGATAACCGATGCATATTCAAACTTAGATCTCACAAAAGCATAGAAAATATTTTTATATGTATCTATATGGTTGAAGTCACGGCCTACTCTAATTAGAAATCCATACATACGGTTCGCTGAGGCGGTTATATTGTCCACGTGTTCTTTAAAAGACAGCTCTGGGTCGAAGGTAACTCCAAGGTCCTTAAAATTAGATGGTCTGTCTAGAGAATGATTATCTAACTTATAGTCAAATATAACAGGTTCAGATCTCAATGTATACGACATTACGCGACATTTGGTATGATTTAACGTTAACTTATTACGATTGCACCATTGATTGACTTGAAAAAGATCTTCTGATAGATTCTTACAATCAGATATGTTAGTGATAGGAGAAAAAATTTTGAGATCATCAGCATACAGCAAGAAATTTTGATTAATTATATCACCAATGTCGTTGATGAAGATGTTAAACAACAGTGGACCAAGGTTTGATCCTTGCGGAACGCCTGATGTGGCTAAGTATTCGTTGGACCTAAATCCGTTTAACTGCACATACTGCGTGCGGTCGGACAGATTTGATTTGAATAATGCAAGTAGCTTACTCGATAGGCCAAAATTCAAGAGTTTTTGCAGTATTAAAGTATGGTCAAGTCTATCAAATGCCTTGGTCATATCCATGTAGATAACATCTGTTTGAGTTTTGTTATCGATATTTTCTGCTATATGGTGTGTAACAACGGTGAGATTTGTTGTCGTTGATCGACCTTTTACGAAACCGTGCTGTTGGTCTAGAATAGAATTGTTGACGTGTTGATGAACGATTTCTTGTAACAATATTTCAAAGACCTTACAAAAGTTGCATATAATTGAAATCAGTTTAATCAGTCTGTGCCTTTTTTAAAGATCGGACATACCTTAGAGCATTTCCACATAGAGGGAATCGTATGTGAACAAATGCAAATATTAATTAGGATTGTTAAGGGACGAGCTAATACTGACGCGCAGTCTCTAACAATATATGCAGGGATATAATCCGGTCCTGTAGTGAGTTTGGCTTTAATATATGTTAAGGCAGATAAGACTTATTTTTGTTGGAAGCTGTCTATGTTCAAATTCAAGTAGTAAAATGGTTCATTATCCAGCGTGGTATTAGATTCTGAGTTTGAAGGGTTAGAAAAGGAACTGCTAAAAAAGCCCGCAAAGCCATTTAGTATATCCGATGGATTAGTAAGTAGCTAACTTTCGTAAGTCATGCTATTAGGTACTTTACCAGTTGTTTTTTTTGTTAACGTATGCCCAGAATTCGTTAGAGTTTATATTTATTTCAGATTCACATTGACTGACATAATTTGTATGTGCAATGTTAATGGCAATTTTTATTGATTGTCCGAGTTGAGTATCATTGTTACTTTTGTACGAGCGCCAGCATTTGAACTTCCTACGAATTTGTTTAATAATGCTGCCAGTAAACCAGGGAGGATACTTATTCTTATTACTCATAGAATACTTAGGTACAGAGCAGTCTAATGCATTATATAGTTTGCCGTAGAAGTATGTGCAGGCGTTCTCTGCTTCAGTAAAGGTATCTAAGAACGTCCAGTCAATATTGGTTATAATTTCGTATAATAGTGGAAAGTTGGCTTTACGGTAGTTAAAGCACCTCTCATAGGATGATTCAGGTCATTCACTTTTCTCATTTAGAGTACAATCTATTTCTAATGCTGGATGATGGTCATCTTCCCTGACCAATGGGTCGTTAGATCTCAGTACGGTACAGATTAGATTAGAGTATACTAAGTCTAACAGCTTATTATTATGGTTTAAAATAAAGTTAAATTGAGATAAATCAAAAAAGTTTTAGAAGTTATTTAGAGCAGTTAATCTAGCATTGGAGCATGAATTATGAAGAGATGAAAAATAATCAGGGAGATTGAAGTCGCCTACCAACATAATTTTCGATTCATACCAAAATGTCAGTGATTCTATCCACTCAAACAGAGTCTCGCATGTACATATATAAAAATTATTTACGTTCAATTTAATTTTTACTAATAGAACATCGATAAATCTAAAGCTAGGAGTAGAATAATTTTTAAGACTAATTTGGGATGAAATGTACTCCTCATGAACAGCAATCAAGACACCCCCGCCCCTGGTTGAGTCGCTAATTGCAAAATTTCGATCGGACCTATAAACATTAAATTCAGCACTGAATAACTCAGCGTTATCCACTGATGAATCTAGCCAAGTTTCAGTGAGAAAAAATATATGAAGTGAACTGTGAACAACCGAGTTGAAAAACTCATTGGTTTTTGTTCTAAGGCCACGTGTGTTCTGATAAAATAGTGATAATTCGCTTCCCGATGTATAGTTATTC
Organism: Gonioctena quinquepunctata; assembly: GCA_018342105.1. Taxonomy (NCBI): domain Eukaryota; kingdom Metazoa; phylum Arthropoda; class Insecta; order Coleoptera; family Chrysomelidae; genus Gonioctena; species Gonioctena quinquepunctata. The sequence goes on from JAFIRS010003577.1 coordinate 82,824, forward strand.
TAATCCCAATTGGAACGGCCATAAAATAAGAGCACTACGAGGAGTGTTCTACATATGCACTGCCCGGCAAATGGGAAATTTATATACTACCAGTGTTTTTACTTTCAAAGCGTTCCTGGTAAAATCATAAAAAAGTTCTGTCGGGTGGAAGAGAATTCCTTCTCGAAACTTTTTTTGTCGGTCCAATTGGGATTAGAAATACTATACCTACTACCTTTGGATTGTCTGGAAGTGTTTTTACGGGGAAGAGTAGAGAATTAGGATTTAATTGCTAATTTATGGCATTTAGATTGGACCGTGCTTTCGGTTATTCGGTGTACGCCACACATTTTTGTTTTTCCCATACTGCGTGGTCGGTATCTATATTTGGACTGTTAACCTTTTTGCAATTGGAGCAATTTTTGCTATTGGATTTACAGTTTTTAAGATCATGATCTTGGCCGCAAATTGGACAGGAGACCGGTTTTGAACATTTATGTGAAGAATGATTGAATTCGTTGCATTTAAAACTCCTTTATACGTCAAATGCATCATATACGCATCATAACCCACAAATAATAAGTTACCTGCCAACAACACATGTTCATACACCGACTTATCTATCTGCAAGATGGCTTGAAAAATATTATCGTTTTTTTTTGTATGAAATGTTTTCAGGATGTTACAATTTGAATCTTGGGTGAAAACTTTAGAGTTACACTTAATTATATAGTTATTGAGGTCATCCGTTGAAAACTTGTGAGTAATAGCTTTGAAGACAGCACCCTCTAAACGGTTTCGTAACACATAGACGAAAGTTTTTGCACTGGCGGAAGGACGGCTGACGAATATATTCGTCACCATGAAAAATACCACTTTTTAATGAAAAACGCACAAAACTCCCAAAAGAAGAAAAGGTATCATTCAAAAAACATTTATTTGTTCAATAATCAAAATACAATATCATATTAATTATTTAAGAATCAAAAATTGACTTGTGGTAAACCCAAAAACATGGTGTTACGCATAACCCCACATTACATTGTACATATATTTTGCTCCTTTTGTGTGTGAGAGCAAACGAGGCATCTTCTCAATAGTAGCTTCCAATATTTTCGGGGGACTCCATCCGGAAAGTGTCTCTCAGTTATTCTGGCATGACCAATAGAATTTTACGACATTTTTGCGCGAACTAACTGTATAAAATAGTCCGAACATGCTTTTTATAATACTTGGATTGCAATATTGCCCACTGATGAGTATATTCGTCAGTGCCGAATATTTTCGGCAACCGTCTGCCTAGAAAGTCAAAGCGATCGAAACTGTTCGGCACCCGTCCGGGAGGCAAATCAATTTTGTATTTATGCCGTAACCGATTCGTCAGTCGTCCGGGGATCTAATAAACAACTGATGAATATTCTCGGCACCCGTCTCTTTGACACAAACACTGCGGCCGAATATATTCGTCAACCGTCTTTAAAGAATTGTAAGTCACCTTAAAATTCAATTTTCTTTCGAAGAAATGGTTTTTATTAATATAAATATTGAGGAATGATTGTATTTTTACAAAAGACCGCAAAGTCAACTTTGATCACCTCCCACTCCACAGCCATTTCCCTCAGTAACTTAGAGCTCTTGAAATCGTAAAATATAATTATTTCCCAAATTCATAGAATAGAAAATTATTAGATTTGTTCAAAATGGATGACATTCGATATCTTTTATTTTTTGAATTTAATGAGTCATTATCTCTCTCCAATGTCTGTCTGTCGGATTGCCTGTAGCAGTCTTCTGAAATCTGAAATTTACACCTTAGAGAGATGAAAAGCCAGATTATATAGAGTCTGGCGACCCAAGATTATTTTCGAAACTGAACATATGATAGGCTTCGATTCCAAATAAAAATTTTGGAGTGCAAATTGGGCGAATAAAATAGAATTTGATATGTGCGGGGTATGAAAAGTTGATGTTATGAAGAATTCATTCATTTAGACAAAAAGCAGAAATGAAAATAACTTTCGAATAAAAAAAAATGGTTGTCCAACCCCTTTCTTTGATGAAGTATCAATTGGAAACTTTTGAATATATTGTATCGATACGTCTATATTTAAAATGATATTGAAGCAAAGTTTTACTCAGTTATACAGTATCCCTATTTTGTTTTTCTAAATTCATCAATATATAGTATAATACACGCCTGTGTACTACCTCAACAAGCGCTTGACAAATACTCGTTGATTTCCTGCTCCTGCCCCTCCTTCTCCTAATAAATCTGAAAAACTCAATAATGAATATTTTATATATATATATATATATATATATATATATATATATATATATAATTTCAGTGATCGGATAATTTTAATGGGATAGAGCAATTATACACTAAAAATAGAATTTTGTTGTTGAATGACATTGTTTCACGTAATTTTCCAATAATCGGCCCATTACCCGCTTTATTTTCTACTTGAGAGCATCCAATACCGATTCTAAAGATTCTGTCTACAACCATCGAATAAGTTCAAAGGAGTCCACCGCAATAATAATAAAATGTCAATTCTCGTTCATTGGTCGATCGCGCTGGGATGTACGAATAAAACGCAGCTATTATGGAAATTTGACAAAAATCTTTTTCTCTCTCAGTATGTTTTGGCAAAGATTAGAGGTTCTACCCATATATGTATTATGTACCAATATTGATAATAAAGACACAGCAAATATGAAGCCAAAACAAATGAAGCATGACCATCGCTCGGACTCTAATCGGCAACATTGAATTGATGCCTGCGCGAAAATGGAGGCGTGACATATATTGGTTGAAGTTTGGAAGGCCATAACTACGCGCTGCCAATATGCCAAGGAAAGACATATATAACCCGACTTCACTTTCATTGCATTGCTCTTATGGCCAGTTATCAATATTCGTGGTTAATAAATATATGGTTCTACCCCCCATTGGTTTTGCCCCTTGCTTGCTTTCTCACTAGTATGCTGCATTTGATCAGCACTCCCTGTTACGTAAACTCTTACTAACAGCTTGATCATAGGACAGATTGTCACATCAGGTTACCACGAATGCCCAATATAAAGCTTGTATGTCTTTATATTAATGACGTCGACTGTTATAAATGCCTTTCTAGCAGGACTTCACTACTAGTTAACTCTGACACTTGACAATGAGTCGACGTCTGCCTCCCATGCTGGCCGGAAGTCGAATAATGTTGACAAAAGTCAGCAGTGTCAATTAAAGTATGAAGTGCAATACCCACCTTCAACAATATATTTGTTACATCATTTGTGATTGGCTGCTGCTATGTCAACTGAGTAAGTGTTTTGTATTTTAATTGTTTGTGGTGGTTGATAATCAATTAACGTATAAATAGTAAGCAGGCGCACAAGTCAGATACCCGAGCTATTTAAATTAACCTTTAAACAAAATCAAGGAAAATTGTCTACTGGAATCGCATAACCCATGTAATTTTGAAAGAATATCATTTATGTTTCATGTACAGGTAAAAGGAATTTGTATAAGCCACAATAAAATAATTTGAGATAAGTTAGGTTAGCTTTCGTCATCACGCGGACCAATCCACGGTCATCTGCGTACTACTCGCAAACTCGAACTAGAAGTTAATTTGGTTCATAGGAGAATTAATTATCCTAATAAGACCCCTATCGCAGAAAAACTGAACTGTTAATAAAAGGTATGTTCATATTACCGCCATATGACATTATCTTATAACAAATCCACCACTTCACTAGGAGTCCTAAATGTTATTGTACGCTCAAATAAAAATTTAAACACAACATTCAATTATTATTGAAACCTTCATTTTGCCGCCATTTGTAGAAAACGGTGGCGCCCTCATCGGTCGATTTCCTTCCCTATTGAAGTATCAACTTTCTAAAGCTCATCCAGTATTGAAACGACCACTTTGGCCTTCCCCCACCTAACAACCAATTTTTATCGAAGATACCCGAACCATTGTCTAACTATGGCTATTAATAGTAATTCCATAGGCGTACCAAATTATTTGGTATAGGCGATTCACGAGACGTAGATAACTTGCACTCCTATAACTTTCCTAACACTCCTATTTCTTTTTCCGCTACTGAATAGTACTTACCACTGGACATTTTGGCAAGGTAACGAGTAAACTATTGCAAAGTTGAATAAATAACTGCACTACCTATTTATTATTCAAACAAACCTAACCTTTCAAATGCTGCATGCCAAGACACTGGTGAAGATTCGCCGTAGCACAGCAAATCGTGTCCGCTCGTGTTTTCCCCCTCTCTACCTACCAAACGGTCGTTTCAATACTGGATGAGCTCGCTCATCCAGTATTGAAACGAACGACCACTTTGGCCTTCCCCCACCTAACAATCAATTTTTATCGAAGATACCCGAACCATTGTCTAACTCTGGCTATTCATAGAAATTCCATAGGCGTACCAAATCATTTGGTATAGGCGATTCACGAGACGTAGAGAACTTACACTCCTATAACTTTCCTAACACTCATATTTCTTTTGAATAGTACTTACCACTGGGCATTTTGGCAAGGTAACGAGTAAACATTGCAAAGTTGAATAAATAACTGCACTACCTATTTATTAATTAAACAAACCTAACCTTTCAAACGCTGCATGCCAAGACACTGGTGAAGATTCGCCGTAGCACAGCAAATCGTGTCCACTCGTGTTTTCCCCCTCTCTACCTACCAAACGGTCGTTTCAATACTGGATGAACTCTATTAAACAAGATTATTCTTCTCTCTGACTTTTGTCGAAGGGAACCCTTGGGCATGACGAAGTCTGCTTCAACAAAGAGTTTGTTGCATACGCGAGAGTGATCGGTAGGAGTGAATTTATTTCTCCTTATCGCGATGATACATGCTTTGCGTAGTGCCGAATCTTTAGGGAAACAATGTCCAGAAATTCTGCTGGAGCAGTAGGGTACAACACAGCACTATGGCATGATTTTAAACGAAAACTAAACGTTCCCAAATTCCTATAAGCACCAATCTACACCATACCAGTATGACCTCCACTTGCAGCAGCGCCCCCTACGTTGAGCTTGCGAGAATACATGCTATTGTCATTGTCTGAGGTGCGTTCGATTATAGACTCCTAGAGTAAAGTATTTGAAGGTTCCTTAAATTTACTCAGGAGTTGAGTACTATTCATGTTTTATTCGAACGGTGCGGAATTTATTTGGAGTTGTTTACAAAGTCCGAGTGCCAGAAAGTTCTGATATCGGAAATATAGGTTATGTTTTATTGTTTGTTGAAAAAACGAAAAATGGCAAGAACAATGAAAGTTGATGAAAACCGGAGAAAAATATTGTTGACAATACAGATAACTTTTCAAGAATCTTGTTCGCCAATTGTAAATAAAATGTTAGTATTTATAGTAGGGAATGACAATGGTAGATTCGAAGGTCATGTGATGGTTTCGAAGTAGCTTTATTGAAAATAGGTCCTAGGTTGAGAATTCGAGTGGGACAGTATGAACTTGGTAGACCATGTTTCTCCAAGATTACAACTATTATCAGTGAACAGTATTAAACACATACACATAAATAATCTCAATCTTGGGTTGGATGTGAGAGTGTGAGACACAGCATAAAGAGATTTTCCGTCCCCCAGAGTTGTGTCAATTTTGTGGAGTTAAATAAACCCAGCTATTTTGTAGAGTTACGAGAGTTAACTCGGTAGCGAATTCTCTGGTATTTTTGAACGACAGTCTTATAGTAAAATATACATAACTTTACGATTTTCGAACGCTATTTAGTAAATTATACTCGATGGAGTTAATAATCGAACGCACCTCTGAAGATATAATTAGAAGAAAAAAAAGTAACGACTCTTATCCGCAAATCAAGATATCTCATGTCGAGCTGACCAAATGCACCTAATCACGACAAAAGGGCCATAAAATAGGAAGAAGATATTTTATTTAAATTTGAAACTAAAACAGAATATGTGAGGTTATGAAGTTATCAACAAATTCAAATTTGACAAAATGATAACATCTTTCAAAGGATAGAGGTCTATTGAACCTCTATAATTTGCTGGCTTGTTGAGGAACTTCATGATTGTGATATCCTGATATCAATGTCTTCTAGCAATAGCCTTAAGTCGCGAAAAAATTCGAAGGACAGAGAAAAACGAAAATCCCAAACAGGCCCAATTGAAATTAGCTCCAATGATAAAGGATCCCCATCGAAGGTAACAAAATACTATGGAAAAAATGTTGTTTAGGGAGAATCCACAGATTTGGCAAAATACATTTTATTAAGAAATAAGCCTCCTAAGCCAAAAAAAAATAAAAAATGTTTAAAATTCATTATTTTGACGACGGTATATTTACAGTCCAGTAATTGGACTCGCACGATTTGTGATATGTCGTTTAGTGAAACTATCGTATTTTTGCCTTCCGAACACGAATCCGAAGTCATAACGTGGCACTCTCAAATACTTTCTGAGATACGGACTTTCAGAAGTACAAAAGGCCCCATTTTTCAGGGCTTTTCGGCTTTTGTTCAGTGGTGCAAAGGAATTGCAAAAAAATATCATTTTGAAAAATAACTTTTTTTACCTCATCAAGTACAGAAAAAGACTAAAATAAACTATTTATAACATTTATGTACATCAAAGAAACATGACGGACAGTAAAATTTGGCGCACTCTAGGCAATGAAATCTTGTTTTTGATGCCTGCAACTTTTCCGTTCTTCTTTGTTGCTTATTTTCTCATAACAAATTACACATCTACGGCGATCTTTTGATTGCAGTTCCTCTAGAACGAGTTTTTCAGAATCGGTTCTAGCTTTCAGGGTTGGGATTGTATTCGTCTGATCCCATGAAAAGTTTCTACCAGAATACACTAATTCACGTTCGATAAACACACAACGACCGACTCTATCAAGCATGAAAGCAAGTAAGAAACTGCAGAAATTTGAGAATTGACATACGAGTCACATGGCCAAAACTATATTGTGGCTCCTAGACACAAACGTCCATTATCATTTTCAAAATGGTTTTTTGTTACCCAGAAGTGACCAAAATATTTGCAATATTCCATGTTATCTCCTAAATGCATATTGTAAAGTAATTAAAAAAAAAGTGACCAAGGCGAAAAAAATTATTTTGTAATTGCGCGAATAACGTGTTAACAAAAACACCACACACCCACAACCTTATTCATGTTGTGCAAAAAACTACAGTTTTCCAAAATATCCCCTTTTCTTCAGAATGTATATACATACCACAATTATCATTTTTACCCACCAAAAGCATAGTCATTTTTATATTCACCATGTTGATTGCCTTAATTCGACGGTCAAAAGTCAAACGCTACCATAGCTGCCTTTTGTTGACCCCCAACTGTAGTCTACAGCCCAAGACATGCCTTTGGTGTGGATATTTTTGAAGGTGTGCCTCCATCCGGTCCATAGAACAACGAACCTGGTCTAGGTCTTACGCTAAAGAAGATATAACACAACCTAACCTAACTTGGCTAACATTGCTATTGAAGTTGAATGTAAGCCAACCAACCTTACCAAGTCACGTTTTGCTCCGCTCGCGAACACTTTGTCAGCGGTGACATTTTCCATTTTTCCCGAACTATTATTTTGGCGCCCCCTGTCGCCCCTCCAAATTAGTTTCACCCCTTGATTCCCGCTGCTTTGTTTGTTTTAGCTAAACATGACATAAAATGTAGGTTCCAATCTCTCGTCATAGTACTAAAAGTTAGTCAAAAAGATTTTTATTTTTATTTTCAAGCTTTCAAAGAAATGAATTAATCACATAAATAAAATAAAAATGTGATACGTGAATTTTCCCTAAACTGCACTTTACCAATACGATGAACAACCAATTATTTGAATATGTCTTTTTAGGATACCAAACAATATGCTGGCATCAGTTCCGAATCTATTTGTTTGTATGCAGATCAGTCTTCATATGAACATTTGTCAGAAGAAATTTGTAATACTTTAGCCGAAGATATCAATTATAAACTAAGATATATCATTCATGTAAGTTCTGCTCATCAAGAAATGATAAATAACAACTTTTCATGAGGTAATTACTTACAGGAGGCTTTACTGAAAGCACGATTCTCTAGTAGAGACGTTATAGTATCACGGGACATTGAAGAAACGTTCAAAAACTTATCCATTGAAAAAGTGTATGGAGCTCCATCTAATCACAATTGGGTACACTCGGGAGATGTTGGTGAACAGAGTTTTCTTTATTTGAATGTGAGTGAACACAGCTTTAACGAGTGAAGATAATGCGGGGTTTTATTTGACGGGTGTGAAGTTATCCACAACCACAAAATACACTGAAAAAAATGTAATTCGGCTGCAAAAATCTCTGTTCCTAGTTAAAATGACAATATAGGGCTCATTTCATTGCACAATCAAATTCTGTAGGTTGATTTATGTAAGAAATGATATTTGGAATGCAGGGGTGTAATTAAGGTGAAAATTTTGAAAAAATTGAATTTCCATTTCAACGCCAGTGTAGGCTCCTTAAAATCCAACCTCACCTTCACTTGGTATGGGGTGAATGGCACGGTTAGTGGAGGGTGTGGGCGGCCGTGACTTGACTAACAAGGCTCCGGCAAACAGAACTAAATCCAAGCTGTGAGCGCCGTGGCGACGGATGTATGACACCGGGGTCTTAAAACAAACAGAGTATTCGAGAAACAGGGCGCAATCTCGGAGTAATCAGCCTTAGCCCTGTGCAGGGGGACCAACCCTTCCTCCTCACTCACTCGGGGGTACAAATGACCACGAGATGAAACACCGAAACGGAGTGAGGACAACTCTTGGCCCTCTCGGTTTCTATCAGGATACTGAAGAGGTTATGATTCCGAGCGTTTTCCGAGACCGGAAGGGACTCTTCAGGGTTAGTGATGGGCATAATCGAATTATTCCCATAATCGAATGATGAGTATTCGAGATATTGAGATATTCAACTAATCGAATTATCATTCGAATGATATATCACTCGGATACTACAGACATCTTGCAATCATTTTCTGAACTCGAGTACCTATTCAAGATTTCGAAATATTTGTAGACAACATAATCTGAATTACGTTTCCGTACGCAAGATTCCCATTTCAATTCCTTCCAAAATAAGTAATTTCACACAATTATGATAATATCTTTGTGATAGCCTTAACCAATACTTTTATAACCTCTACTACAAATTGTATATTGAATCATTCATAAAACTCGTCATTCGAAATAATGAAGCATGTGATCGCGATATCTCGGTACTCGTCGTTCGAGCATTTCACTCGGTAGTGTATTTGAGTGATGAGTGATTTGAATCATTCGAATGATTATGTTCAAGTTCTCGATTTTCGCAGCATAATTCAAATTATCGTTCCGAGTTAGCGATTTCTATATGTGGGCGGTTTTTTCTCCCCTCTATCTGGACTGAGTGGATTTGATATTCGACTATATTTGTCATTCGTCGTTTGGATTCGGTGAGCCAGTGGAACAGAAACTAAGAACTTATCCGAGAACCAAATTACTCGGCAGTGCATTTGAATGATCTGATCATTCGAATTATTCTGGTCAAGTTCTCGAGATATCTCGAATGATTTCAATAATCGAATTATCGATTATTTTTCATTCGAATTAGCCCATCACTATTCAGGGTACTGAACAAACGACAGGGACCGCCCAGATGAACCTCCAGCACCGCAAGGTAGCCATGGCAGTACATGCAGTCGCTAGGAGGGAACTCGAAGCGGTACTAATTGGGAACCAAGGATACATGGTGAAAAAAATCGTACCAGGTAAGATACAATGGGCCAGAGGGCTCAAGTGTCGTCGAAGGCCACAGCCTGACGAGCCTTTGTTGGCAGAATCGAATTCAGGAGAGTGAAATACTAGGACCTGATATATGAAATGAACTAAAGAAATTTGTTTCAGGGTGTGTATTGGGGGTGCAAATGTTGGAAAAAATCAATATTCAGTTTAAAAGGCAGTGTAGCATTTTTTAACTTGCAAAATCGAATTCAGGAGATTGAAATACATATCATTATCGGCCTAACAGAGGGGGTGAGTATGGGGATGAAAATGTTGAAAAAAAAAACAATATTCAATTTAAATGGAAGTGTAGGGTTTTTTAAAAATTCAGGAGATTGAAATACGTGCACCTGATATATGAAAAATAATTTATCGCCCTGTCAGAGGGTTTGTATTGGGGGTAGAAATGTTGAATAAAATCAATATTCAATTCAAAAGGCAACATTTCCACCTCACAATACTCACCTTCCGACGGGCCAACAAACAATTTCAGATATCAGCTGGTATGTATTTCAATCCCCAGAATTCGATTTTGTAAGTTAAAAAACTCTACACTGGCGTTTAAACTGAATATTATTCTTTTCAACATTTCCACTCCAATACATACTATGTATTTCACTCTCCTGAATTCGATTCTGCCAAAGAAAAAACTCTACACTGACAGTTGGATGAAAATTCGATTTCTACCCCATTACACCCCCGACTTCGGGGTGACGAAGCATTCTAAATATAATTTCTTGCATAAATCAACCTACAGAATTTAATCATGCAACGGAATAAGCCCTACATTGTCATTTTAATGAGGAACAAGGATTTTTGCAGCCAAGTTATATTTTTCTTAGTGTGTTTTGTGGTTGTGGATAAATTCACACCCGTTTTCATTTGTAGGACACAGAAATAAATCTGATAGAGCTGGCCGAAGCAGAAAACACCTATGCTCAGCATGGCAATGTGAAACTCTCAAAAAGATGGTTTACGGATCCTGATACGGTTGAACCCAGCCAAGCACTGAAAAATTATTTTACTACCGTCTGTCAAACAGTAATCAGCAATGACGAAGAGTTACGCAGAATGGCGTTGAAAGACATCAGCGAGAATCCTAACATAGGTCCCATAATGGAATGGTTCTACCATTTTGGGTACTTCTTGCTGATGAAAGACATAACTTATGATTGTTTGACCCTTTGCGCATTGGATTTGATCGAAACATTGGAGAATAGCCCTCTCGGTAGTGTAACGGTCTCTAACAAACAGTTGAAATTGCTTGTTAGGCTGCTATTACAGCGTTTACTTTTATCGCCAACATCAAAAAATATACTGAAGAATATGTGTTCTACCCTTGCTGTTTTATGTTTAAGGAAACCTTTGAGAGACATGGCAATCGCCAAGATTAACCAGAAGTTAGGGGAACTCTCTCAAGATAAGGTTCTGCCTGTGCTAGCAATGACATATTTTCTAGGAGTTGAAGCTGTTGAGAAGATTTTTGTACCCAATATCAATTATTTTTTCAATATTCTCAGGAAGGAGGAAGATCCTGAGTTGATCAATATGACACAGGTCAGTAGTTACTGAATTATTTTTATCAAATATGATGAGTCTCAAATATTATCTCACAGTAACATTATTTATAGTAGTCTCAGGCAATAGTAATAATGAGTAACCATACTTTTCTCAGTTTTGTGTAAAAAGTCCCAATAAGTTTTATAGAGATGTTGTTAGTGTTGAGTCATGAGAAAAGTTGGTAATTTACAACTCATTAATATTATGGCGCTCAAAAAAATGGTATGCTTTTGTCAAAAATAATTTTTTAGTCCAAAGATTAAGTTATTTCTAAAGACTTAAGTAGCAGAATATTCTAATTTTTTAAAATTTTGATAGATAGCTTGATAAAATAAACGCCACTTTTTTTCAACAATTAATTTAAAATATACAATTTATCAATTTCATATTTTTATAATAATCTATAATCAAATGTATAATCACTTAAGTTACCTGTGTGTGGTCATATTGTATAAATAAATGAATAAAAATGATTATGTAGAAAATCAATATGAATATAAGAGATAAAAAAAGATATAAGAGTTTTCAACAAAAAATTTGAAAATCAACAATTTTGGCTTCTGTATAAATCAAGTATTCATTTTTTATGTTCTTATCAAAGAACTAACTATGTAAATTTTTCTATTTGAAGTGAAAGTGAATTATACATTTTTATTAGTCTACTTATGTGAGTTTTCCATTTTAAATACTAATTGATGTTTATTTCATTTTGACAGTTGCATATAATGGGCGAGGACACGAAATTTTCAAAATATTTTTTATGGATTTTACAGCTTGTGAAAACTCTGTTGGTAATTTCTTTTTTATTTTCTAAAACTTAAAAAAAATATTTAAAGTTGGCAAAATTGAATTGGTTTCTTTCTAGCGCCATTGCAAAATGTTGTGACGTAATCACCCAATTAACCAATCCCACAGTTGACAGTTTCGATCAATTTTATGAACGTTGCCATATTTTCAAATCTTAGGCCGCGTCTCCATAACAAGAATAAATGATTGGCTTTCTCTTTATCAGAAATCGTTTTGATGGACCACAATGATTCATAATATCAAAAATAACAAGGTTTATGTGCACTGTAACATCGATAATATATTGTTTTATGACAGATCAAATTTATTTACAGCCTTCAAATCCGCCATCGTCACTTGACATTGCGAATAGTGTTCTAGTTTGTCATTTATAGTTTAAGAAACTTGGCAACATTGCCGTTTAACGTCGCAATCAACCGATAATGCCTATTGGCTGCTTGGTCATTTACATCACAAAGAGCGCCAATATTAGTAGCTTCAGAATTTGCTGATTTTCAAAAACGAATGGGAACTGCTGTAATTGAAATTTGACTCAAAAAATTATTTCTGGGTACATTTATATATGCATTATGTTTTTTAAAACATATTAAAAGCAATAATAATTTATTGTGTCCTCGCCTATTGTTTACCTTTATTTTTGAGGATTTGGATAAACATTCAGATTCATGGATGAGTTTTTCAATATATTGAGGTTAATTTTCATAACAATTGAATGTAATGGAATGGGATTTAATTTGATTTAAATTGAAAAAAATATATCTATTTCTTTGTAAAATTTGCTAGGGAATTGGATAATTTCTCAAAAACCGTTTATTATATTATTCTCTTTATAAATTGTAAACTAATTTTCATCTTTCACTTGAAGTCTTAGTTTTTCAAAAAGGAAGAATATTTAATTATTTTTAATTTTTCAGTTATTTTTTAATTTGTATCATTATTAAACATAAATTTGAGAGTTATCTGTATGATATATGATCTATATAGTTTTCTGTAGTGTTAGATATCTCGCTGAGTTTGTTCAAATATGAATTGTAGGAATAATTCAATATATGTTTGAATGTGTGACATGATTATTTGAGATATTTATGTTTATATTTTATGGCAGTTTTTTGACTTACAACTAAATATTAATTATGGACTATTTGTCATTTGCACATAATACATTTTTTTTTTCAAATTTCATTTTTTACAAAATGAAAAAGTAGAAATTAAAATATTTTTCCAATTTGAGGAATATAATGTCTATACAATTTCAGCCAGAAAACAAATTGATTTCCAGGAAACATTATAAAAAAGTTTTGACAAAAAAAGGTCTGATATCTTGAAAATTAAGCAGATGTCTTATAATTTTATACTATGTAAATTAATTTAAACTATGAAAAAAAATCCTATAGATTCATTTGTTTGGAATACACTTTTTTTAGGGTTAAATAAATAAGACATCTAATTTACAAGTGAAATTGTTAGATATGGTTTTAACAATGCTATTTCTACTATAATAGTCTCCCGTGGAGGATATTAAATGTAAAGCTCCATCTACATTACATCTCAACTATCATCTCCATCAATTAGTTCATCGATTTTTTAATATAATCTCGCATATGTTAGTTATTCTAACCTATGCGAAGTTTCAACAACAATATGTTATTGAATAAATTTTCATTCCTGTCACTAGAAATCTGTAGAACATACTATGCCTACTTGTTCATTTACAAACTCGTACATAACTTAATAGATCGCCCCGAACTGTTAACACAATTGAACTTGCATGTTCCACTATCAACAGCAGGTACGAAATGTGCTTCTATCTAAACAAATATTCTCGTTAAATCTCCTCTGCACTCAATATGCAAAAAAACAAATGTAGTCTGCACAAACATCGAACAACGAATCAATAAGTTCCTTTAAAAACAAAGTAAAACAAATATTGTATAACAAACAATCACTTCCATATCTCCAATAAACAATTTTGAGCCTTTCTATCGTTCCTACACATGTAATTTGTACCTTTTAGTTTATATATTTAGGTTAGTTATTTCTAAATGAAAGTTGCTTCATCTCTTCACTGTCTTGTAATTTGGTTCTTCCTGTTTAGACAATAAATGTTTTTTTTTATTCATTTTATTATTGATATTCATAAACATATGAAATCAATTGAATTATATATAATATGGTTGTTTAGGTTCTTTTCGAGTGGGGCGATAACGGCCCCTTGCACTACGACCTTCTCAGATCTATTGTGGCTCGATCCTAATTAAATTAGAGATCACCTTCAAGTCCGGCGCTTCTGATGAAGTCGATGATGACGCTTGGTGATACCTTTTCCAGGATTTTGGGCTCTAGTTCGTTCCAGACCCTTGCATCTGCACAAGATGTGATTTGCTGTTTCTTCTTCGTCTTGACAAAAGCGACATTCTACGCGTTCTGCCAGTCCGATTCTTTGAAGATGCTTTCGCAGTCTACAGTAACCCTGTTATAATCGTCAGGTTTTTCCTATTCAGTTCTAACAGGGCTGCTGTTCTTATTTTCGAAGGGTTTGGTATAAATGCCTTCGAGTGGACTTGTCCCACTGTTTCATACCAGTAGTCGCGTTTTTTCCGCACGGTCCAGTCTGAAAACATTTCTTTGGTTCTGCTCTTTGATATTCCGAAGAAGGGCTCTGGTCCTATGAACTCCTTCATAGTGCCTTCTTTTGCCAGAAGGTCGGCTTTTTCATTTCCTTTAAAGCCTTTATGTCCAGCCTTTATAGCAGAGTTATTTTGTTGTCCCTGCCTACGCTTTGAAGGGCTTTCACGAAGTTCCATACTAGTCTGGATTCTATCCGACTTGATGCCAGAGCTTTCAGTGCTGCTTGGCTGTCCAACATGATTTTGATCGATTGATTTTTAGTGTTTCTGTTCAGAATTTCTTCTTCCTGGAATATTGTGGCGTACTGTTCCAGGTTTACACTAAGGTTAAATTCTGGTTGTACTCCATGTACTCCGGCCCCAACTCTGTCTTCCGTTTTGGAGCCGTCTGTTTACCATTGAAGATTGGCTCTTAAGAGTTCTCGAGATTGAAAGTTCGTGTACCAGTCAGTGAAATTCCCTTTAATCTGGAGATAAGATATCTTTAATGTCGACGGTATCGATCCCTTCCATAATTAAGTTCTCTAACAAGCAAGAAGACAAGAAACATACATGCTGGAAGTTCATTTTTTGATCAGTTGCAGAATAATACACAAACCAAACCAAATATCTAACGTTTCAATATATTTTCTTCATTTTCTGCGAATGGCAGGTTTTGCCTTTTCACTATTTTTTAACTCAACAAGTATGTATGAATATAGACCCATTTCCATTCATCCAATCGACTTGAAATTTGGCAGGTAAAATTAAAAACTCTACTCCTTTGAATTGCCACCTGGAAATTTTCAGATCAGAGATCACGAATTTTACCTCTATAAAGTTAGCAAAGCCAGTTGCTCAAAAATCGATGAAACCTCGGCCATTCGTCTCTGGAAAATCTCATAAGTCTATCAAACTTGTATAGGGGGATCATTGTGTCTGATGGCATTGCTAGAATCGGAAGGGATTTTATTTCGTTCCATATAATATAAAAATTTATTGAAAAAAATAACATTCTTGAAAATACATGTTTTTTATGTAATTCTACAAGATTTTTGTCAAACATTGAAACACTGTTTTCGAATTGTACTGTAGTTTCTCTGTGAAAAAAAACTTATTGCTACCTAGATTATATTCAGAATCCAAGACATTCTAAAAACTGTCGAATGCAATTCATTGTTTAGATCATAATTTCAGAATTGTTTATTATGACTTTTCTCAGGCTATCTATGGGCTGTTGTGTAAAATGGATTTCAGTCATACTCAGATCCACAAATGCTTCCAAGAAGAATTTGGAAATAGGCTTGTGATGTATTGGAAACCCATATATTTCAAAATATCTTCAGGTGAGTTGTATTCATCAAACATTGTTCCCATTTATTGATGCAAAGAACTTAATTTAAAATTTCTTCGTTATGGTTATGCAAGAAAATTACATATTTTTTATGGAAAATCGGAAAATTACTCGTATATATATATATATATATATATATATATATATATATATATAATATATATATATATATATATATATATATAAATTAAATAAGAGTTTGGATATATATATATGACTCCAAACATCCCAAACTCTTATTTTCATTTAATATTCCATTTGTAAATGAAGGGCTCAGGGAAAAAACAATCATAGTCACAAAAGCTACTTTTTAAACAATAGAGAAAACAAAGTTTGCAGACTCATCACATACTTATTTGACACCAAACCAATAAAGCTTTCTAACACAACCTTCGAGATTCAGAGCAGAATATGCAACATAACCCCACATATAACTATAAAATCAATCACAGTCCAGGACTCTGATCGTTTTTGAATGTTAGAAGGCAACATAATAGGCTTCGGCTAAGATGTCTAAAACCCCAGAAGCTTGCACTTATTTTTATTTTTTTGCACTTATACCTGTAAAAGTATGGGATCAACTTGGTGACACTTGGCCTATTTGATAATAGAGATTACTAGCTTTTCAGATGGCGCCAATATCCCCCAACATTGCACAATGAAAGCACCGTGTTGTTTTTCGTAGTTTGTACCATTTGAGTTTGAGGTTATTTTCGGCGATTTTGACAGGCGGAGAATTCAAAATATTGTAACGAACCTAGGCCGGACCTGTCGCCTCGCGCGTTGCCGTCGACAGCGATGAGGTCATCCCCGGAGATGTTCGAGAACAGTCCAGTCGCTCTGCCGCGGAGAGCAACGGTCGATATTGGAAACGATTGGAACATGCTGGTCGCCAACTGCCGGAATTCGAAAGATCGGGAATTGTGTGACGGAGATAAATAGGTAGCCCTCAAGATGGCACGGACAGTCTGAACGAGCCCATACGATCGAGCTGGCGTAGTTAGTAATATAAATTAAGTTGTATATTTAAGTGTTAAATAAATTAGTAAAACCAAGTTAAGTTTATTTACGTTACAATTGGTGTCGGAAGTGAGATTTTGAAAATAAACAAGTGATCGTGGAGTGGATAGTCAGAAAAATAAATTGATAGACCTTTTTGTACGCCCAAAATAGACAGTGGCCCGGTTTTCGCGAAGTGGACAATTGTGCGTGGGAATATAAACTGATACACTATTCGTCTGAAACAGAAAATAGACAGTGGCCCGGTTTTCGCGAAGTGGACAATTGTGCGTGGGAATATAAACTGATACACTCTTGCGAAACAGACAATAGACTGGTGGCCGTGGAAAAGAATTCGCGAAGTGAATTTTAACAAACTGATAAACTTTTCGTGTGAAACAGACTGATACCTCGTCAAAGACAAAATGTGTTCAAGAAAAGTGCGCTGGACTTGAAGGTAGCGGAATTGAAACAGGAATTGGAGGAAAGGAACTGGAAACAACGGGTAAAAGCAAGTACTCCAGGAAAGACTTGCAGAAGGACTTATACAAGAAGGTGAGGACCCCGAAACATTTTATTCGAAGTTCCGGAGGTGATTTGAGTTTGGTAATGAATAAACTCGAAGAAACTACTAAATCCGTGAAAGAAGAACTGCAACAAAATTCGAGGACTTTGGAAGAAAATTCTAGAAATCTGGAAGAGAAGCTTCAAGAAAATTCTATAAATCTGGAAGAGAAGCTTCAAGAAAATTCTAGAAATCTGGAAGAGAAGCTTCTAGAAAGCCTGGAAGATAAGCTTCTTGAAAACACAGAAGGCCTAAAAAAAGAACTCTGTGGTGTGGCGAATCGTCTAGAAAAAAGAATAGGAACCGTCGAGGCAGAGATGGACAAGATGAAGGAAATAATCAGCGATGAAATCAAAGACGGAATAGAGGCAGAAATGGACAAAATAAAGGAAACGATCAGTAAGCTGGAAAAACGAATTGATAGTGCGCCCTCCACAGAGATGGTTAACAAAAATGCAATGCTGGACTTGAGTTTGAACTTGGATAAAGTTCAAGAGGGTATACAAGATGTCAAGGTCATTTCTGGAATAGGGAAGCTTTCCATGAAGCCGCCTCAATTCGACGGAAAACTCCATGGGAAAATTACCGCCCAAGAACAGGAGGACTATGATCAGCTGATTAAACAAAAAATGGATGGAATGCAGGGGAAAGAGCTGTAGCACTAACACTTGCATTACGTGGAGAAGCGACGAATATTCTACAAACTCTTACCGCCCAAGAACAGGAGGACTATGATCAGCTGATTAAACATCTAGAATTACGATATGGGCAGGCGCATTTGGAACACGTATACCACTCCCAACTGGATGTAATGGAGCGATTAGCGGTTCAGGCATTCTTGGATGGACTCCGTGACCAAGAAACCAGACAAGCGTTGACACTAGCTCGTCCAAAACATCTCGTAGACGCACTGGCACGCGCTTTGGAATTTGAGGCAGCAAAACAATCCTGCAAAAACCAAAGTAAAGTTCGAAGTATTGAGGAAGACTCACAGGAGCCTGCTAACTTGGAAGCTGCCATAAGAAAAGTGATGAAGGAAGTGTTGCCTGGGAAAAGACAGATAAGATGCCGGAATTGTGGCAAAATTGGACATGTGCGTAGTAAATGTCCAACATTCATCGACTCCGATGCAGGAAAACTAAAAAAGGTCGACGAGAAGGGCAATCGTCGGCATGTGTCCGGCAAGCCCCGGTTAACAACGCATATGTCGCTATCCTTCAACGACAGAACAAAGGTGTCTTCGTAGACGGTCTCATCAATAACGAGCCTTGCACCATGCTGCTAGATACAGGTGCAACTAGGACAATTCTCGGGCCTTCCTTTGCCAGAACACCGGAACGGATTGAACCGACAACTTGGAAGCTACGCACAGCAACAGGGGAGCCAGCTACTGTATATGGCGAGCTACCGATTGAAATAATTTTGGGCAGCACTAAAGTGAAACATCAGGCACTTGTAGCGGACATCGAAGACGATGCAATCATCGGAATGGACATCATGAATTCCAGAGGGTTTGAATTGGATTTCAAAGACGGCGTCCTACGTGTCAACGGAGAAGAGCTGCTGCTTCATGGGAGAAGTGAGGGGTTGATCCGTGTGTTGTTGGCTGAAGATGTAAGCGTACCTGAGAGGGCTGAAACGGGAGTACGAGCAGTGGAAACGTGGTGATGTTCGAGCCCAAACTTCATGATGAGAAAATTGGACGAGGGATTGCACTAGGGAAGACCTTGTTGCATGCTGACAAATTTGTGCCCGTAAGGGTCATGAATGTCAATTATTTTCCAGTGACCTTGAAGAAAGGAACAATATTGGGGCACTGCTCGTCAGTTTCCTCAGTGATCCGGAGTGTACGAGGTACGATTAGCCAACCCAACAACTTGCCCACAGAACTAGAAAAATTAGTTGCCACCTCTTCCAAAGACATAAAACCAGCTCAACAGCCCAAACTAAGAGATTTAGTCAAAAAGTACCAAGACATCTTCGATACCGGACAAGGAAAAGGAGGTCGAACTAATGTGGTCCAGCACAAGATTGATACTGGGGGTGCCCGACCGATCCGGCAATCAGCAAGAAGACTTCCTCTTGCCAAGAAGGAAGAGGCTGACAAAATAGTCAGCGATATGGAAAAGAAGGAGTTATCGAACCATCTGACAGTCCCTGGTCCTTCCAGTCGTACTGGTGAAGAAAAAGGATGGATCGACACGCTTTGTGTAGACTATCGCCAACTTAATAATGTCACGAAGAAGGACAGTTACCCTCTCCCGAGAATAGATGACACCCTAGACACGTTGGCTGGTTCCACGATTTTCTCGACCCTTGATCTGAAGAGTGGATATTGGCAAGTAGAACTGGCTCAGGAAGATCGAGAAAATACTGCTTTACCATCGGCTCAGGATTGTGGCAGTTCACCGTTATGCCATTCGGGCTCTGTAATGCTCCCGCCACATTCGAAAGATTGATGGAGACAGTGCTGAAGGGACTCTCATGGAACACGTGTCTAGTGTATCTCGACGACATAATTGTGGTCGGCAGATCGTTCGAGGACCACGTGAAAACTTGGAGGAAGTATTCCTGCGACTGAGGAACTCCGGATTGAAGCTGAGCCCTAAGAAATGCCATCTGTTCCAAAAAGAAGTACGATACCTCGGCCACGTTGTCTCTGG
Organism: Gonioctena quinquepunctata; assembly: GCA_018342105.1. Taxonomy (NCBI): domain Eukaryota; kingdom Metazoa; phylum Arthropoda; class Insecta; order Coleoptera; family Chrysomelidae; genus Gonioctena; species Gonioctena quinquepunctata. Next base: position 103,194 of record JAFIRS010003577.1, read on the forward strand.
GAAGGAGTAGCAGTGGATGACCAGAAGATCAAAGCTGTTAAGGATTGGCCCATCCCAAAAGACATTCACCAACTTCGAAGTTTCCTTGGTTTATGCACATACTATCGCCGATATGTGCTGGATTCGCCAACATCGCTAAACCACTGACCAGGCTCACGGAGGGCCAAACAAAGTTCCAGTGGTCCGAAGAATGTCAAGACTCATTCAGGAAGCTGAAAGGAGCTTTGATCAACGCACCCCTACTGAGCTATTCCCTACCCAAAGGGAAATTCACTTTGGATACGGACGCCAGCAACGTGGGACTTGGAGCTGTCCTATCTCAGATCCAGGAGGGACAGGAGAAGGTCATTGGTTATTTCAGCAAGACGCTTAGCAAACCAGAGCGCAATTACTGTGTCACCAGGCGAGAGCTGTTGTAAAGGAGTGGAGCACTTCTACAAGTACGTGTATGGAAGAAGATTCCTGTTGAGAACTGACCATGCAGCTCTCAAATGGCTCTTACAGTTCAAAAATCCTGAGGTCAAGTAGCACGTTGGATCAGAGACTCCAAGAATTCGATTTCGAGATCGAACATCGACCCGGAACCAGCCATAAGAATGCAGATGCCTTGTCGCGATGACCATGTCCAGATGATTGCTCACATTGCCGACGAGCAGAAGAGAAAGAAGCAACACTTTGTAGAACCGCGGCAATGGATGACAACTGGAATGACAGCAAGATCCAGAAAGACCAAGAGAAAGACCCCGACCTTGGCTTAGTTGTCAGCTGGAAGAAGGGCAATCGAAGACCATCATGGCAGGAAGTCGCAGGTTACTCGCCGGCTGTTAAGTCCTATTGGGCACAATGGAACTCTCTTATTCTGGACAATGGGATCCTGAAACGGTGTTGGAGGCCGATATTGGTGGGAAGACAGACGCCAAATAATTGTTCCCAGGAACAGAAGAGAGGAAGTGCTGCGGAAATCCATGATGGAGTCGCTGGAGGACATCTGGGAGTGACGAAGACCCTGCAGAAAGTGAGGCAACGGTTTTACTGGACCAATTGTCAAGCTGACGTCCAGGACTGGTGCGAAAGTGCGCTGTATGCGCTGCTAGCAATGGACCTCGAATACGACCCAAGGCCCCGATGCGTCAGTACAACGTAGGCAGCCCGTTCGAGAGAATCGCCATTGACATCGCCGGCCCGTTTCCCGTATCCGACCACGGGAATAAATACATCCTTGTGGCAATGGACTACTTCAGTAAGTGGGCGGAAGCCTATGCCCTGCCCAACCAGGAAGCCATTACCGTCGCCGACGTCTTGGTGAAAGAGTGGATATGTCGATTCGGTATTCCAATGGAGCTGCACTCGGATCAAGGCAGAAATTTCGAATCCAACCTGTTCCAAGAAATATGTCTCTTGCTGAACATCCGCAAGACAAGAACCACGGCCCTACATCCGCAGTCCGATGGAATGGTGGAACGGATGAACAGGACGATCAACCGCCACTTGTCCAAGGTTGTCTCTGACCATCAAAGAGACTGGGACCAGTATCTTCATTTGTTCCTGATGGCCTATCGATCCGCAGTACACGAGTCAACCGGTCAAACTCCTGCTAGTATTATAATGGACCGAGAACTGCGACTGCCTTGTGACCTGAAGTTTGGGATACCGCCAGGACAAGACACTGCGGGAGAGGACTACGTCAGCAAACTTCGGCAGAGAATGGACGACATCCACGAACGAGTCCGGTTGAACATCCAGAGTGCCAGCGATAAAATGAAGAAGACCTATGACATCAAGGCCGACGCTGGAGGATTTAAGGTTGATGACCTGGTTTGGCTGTACAACCCCAAACGTCGTCGTGGACTATCACCAAAGTTGCGGAACTCGTGGAAGGCCCGTATAAAATCGTGAAAGGATAAACGACCTTGTGTACCGAATCCATAAGCCACCCGAGGAAACCAAGGGTCGTCCATTTCAACAGGTTGGCCCCTTACGCTGGAAACCATGACCAAGTTCGCACCCTCAAGCCACCGGAGGATGATATGACGTTCGAGAAGTTTATGTCCTTGTATTCAAACGGGCAGAAAGTTCTACATGGGGTTACTAGAGAGGAGTCACGAGACCTTTCGAGGTGCCTGCTGACTACGCACTAGCGCACTGTGTGGCAGAAGATCTTCGAATGTCCAGGGGCATCGCCGTAGTGCTCTCCAAGAAATTTGGTCAACTCCAAACACTGCGGAGCAGAATCCAGAAGTTGGTGGGGTGCTACAGTTGAAGAAAGGCCAGAGAAACATCTACTACCTAGTTACCAAGAGGCATTCCCAAGATAAACCGTCCTATGAAGATGTCTGGAAAAGTCTCACCAAACTAAGAGATACTATGGTGGACCAGAATCTGGTGGATCTAGCAATTCCAAAATTGTCCTGTGGTATTGATGGGTTGGACTGGAGAGTCATAAGAAGTATGCTGGAGGCAATATTCAGATCCAGCGGCGTCGAGATTTTGGTTTGCTGTAACCCTCTTCCACGACCGATCATGAAGACCGTGGAGTGTTACTTCCATCGAACTTCACGGTGCAGATATGGGGAGTCATGCAGATATCGTCACACTCCAAGGATGAAATTTCGGACGAAATGTCTTTAAGAAGGGGCAATGTAACGAACCTAGGCCGGACCTGTCGCCTCGCGCGTTGCCGTCGACAGCGATGAGGTCATCCCCGGAGATGTTCGAGAACAGTCCAGTCGCTCTGCCGCGGAGAGCAACGGTTGATATTGGAAACGATTGGAACATGCTGGTCGCCAACTGCCGGAATTCGAAAGATCGGGAATTGTGTGACGGAGATAAATAGGTAGCCCTCAAGATGGCACGGACAGTCTGAACGAGCCCATACGATCGAGCTGGCGTAGTTAGTAATATAAATTAAGTTGTATATTTAAGTGTTAAATAAATTAGTAAAACCAAGTTAAGTTTATTTACGTTACAATATAAAATTCAATGCATACAATATGATGGACTATGAAAATATCATTATTAGATAATTCGTCAAGATTTTTACTTGCCTTTGGTACTGATACAGGTGAATCTGTGGCTTAGATTGTTCACATAAAAAAGTATCCTATAATAAAAAATTATCACTTCCTGACACACTAATGAACTGAAAGATGATTTTTGAAATAATGAACTAAAAAATAAGCTAAGCAAGATTTCAATTTGGAGAGAAGGAAAAATACACAGAAAATAATTTCATGTAAATTGTAAAAATTAAATTTCGATATTAAGCGAGAATACACATATTTTTGTCTACCATAAAGATTGAAGCTCTGGTAAAACCATCAGGTAGTGTACCCTCGAAAATCTAAACAATATCAAATCAGTGCAAGCACTAGGGTTTTTATACAACTTAGCTTCGGCAGTAAGTGTGCAAAATCATAAATAAAGGTGAAGTATTTTTCCACATCTTTATGGAAAACATAATTTAATTATTAATGTAAGTGTAACAATGATCAAAATGTCGATAAAAATATATTCCCTTCACACTTATTCTCTGACCTTTCTTTTTTGATGTGCCTAAAAATACAATGTATTTAGAAGATTATTAACGTTTATTATTTGCGATTTTACACTTTCTTGCAAGTTGTGCAAGTGAAATTTTGTTGAAGTTCTTTGATAGTTCATCTTCACATTCACTTACTGATGAATTCATGGGATTTTTATGGCACAAAATTATTGTAAGTGCTTGATATCTTTGAGCTTGGGTGCTATTAAAAGGTGTTAAAATTTGGCTAGTTTGGATTGTGCTTACTGTTTTTGAAATCAGGATTCTTAATGGCACAATTAATAAACAAACCAATATAATCTATATAATAAAAATGAATCTCCATTCTTTGTAAGAGCAACACGTGAGAATAGCTGGACCGATTTGGCAATTTTTTTTGTAAATATTCGTAATAGCCCGAGGAAAGTTACCCAGATATTGATAAATTCCAGAAATTTGGCCAACAAGAGGCATATCGGCTAAGCTCTTAGTAAGAGTCCGAGTACCTCAGAGGTTAGAGCGCGTGCTTTGTAACCCCACGGGTCCGGGCTTAACCCCCGGGCGTGTCCACACAAAACATTTTTTGATGTTTGTAATATTCCAAATAAGGTTTTTAGGGAAAAAGCTTTTTTAGAAAAGTTATGAGATCCGGGAAAAATTGAGAGTACTTTTTTCTATGGGATTTTTGAAGACCATAACAAGATTTGAGTAATGGATATGCGTAAACCTTTGGTCGTGGAAAAGTTTTCAGGAATACATAATATATATATATATATATATATTATAATAAAACGGGATAATGGGAATAACGCAAAAACAGGATAAGTGGAAAACGGGGTAAGGGGAAACTGGGATAAGGGGAAACCGGGATAATGGAACCCGGATAATGGGAAGGCAGAGTCAAAAGCATAACCTAGATAGAACAACACAAAGAAAAACATAGGAAAAAAGAAATTCTACGCTGACGAGACTTTTCAGGAAACAAATTTTAGGGAATATAGAAATTTGGACAGGACAGGATTTGTAGGGTCAGCTAGTTAGTTATATATTGTACCAAATTGTAGTGTTCCTGAGTCACCCGAAATACTCCGATTAGCGTGGTACGGAATGGGCACTATATTAACCTGTCAGATATTCCTCCCAATTTTTTAATATCTCTTGTTTACAATCGATCACCAGAAAAGTTGAAGGTTTTAGTCTGCTGTTACAAATAATATCCCTCCCGTTATCAGATGTTTCGGCTAAAGTTTTCTGGTTGATTAATCCCATATTCTTGTCACACTCGAGGTATAAATGCTTCGTATTGGGAAATAAACTTTGATCGTTTTTCTCTTATGCCCTTCAAATAGATTTGACACAAATAACTTTTCGTATAGTTTAATTTTTTCTTGAAAGTCAAAAAGGAATTAATTGTTCTTTTGTCTTATCATAATTCATAATAAAAATATGAAACTACATACTTTGTCAGATCCAGCAATTCATGTTTTTAATAAATAGATCCTGACAAACTAGAAGTGGACTTCGTAGCTATGAAAACTCAGCTCTTTAAAACCAGAAGAAAAGTGGACTATGTAATCACATCAGTACTCGTAAAACCCTTGCTGGAAGACGTATTTGATTTGCCAGAAGCTGATTGCAAAGTCAAAAGAAAAATTGACGAACATCGAATGGGACTGAGGGATTTGAAAAAAGAAACACACATAATTGTAGGTAAAACATGTTTGTTGTTGTCAGTTTTGAATGAGGGTAAATATAAAACTTTACCTAAATGTACTGATCACTCTCTGTTGAGATATAACTTATGATGAATACGGACTCCCCTTCTATATTTTTTATCATATTTAAGTAATTTGACCATTAAATTATTATTCAATGAATGCCTTGTTTTACTGTTCCTTTCTTGCTAAATTGTCCCCAGGGAGGAATTCGTCATATTGTTGAGTTCATTCAGAATATCTGGAAAAAATATATATAGATAAGAGGTAATAAAAACTTTTTAACAAAAAATTAAACCGACAAAATACGGAACTGAAAAGTAAAAAATAAAATAAACCTTCTTAGTCTCAATAACTAAGCTCCTAAACTAATTAAAGTAACTAATTTTGAGTCGGCGCCAAACAAACAAGCAAATGAATTAGGTAAGGCGTAAAATGATGGCATCGAGTTGGGCAGTGACATTCTGATAATGTTTTGGAAGTAATTTAATGATCTTCGTTGATTGTTTGTTTGGCACCGACTCAAAATTAGTTACTTACATTAGTTTAGGAGCTTAGTTATTGAGACTAAGAAGGTTTATTTTATTTTTTACTTTTCAGTTCCGTATTTCGTCAGTTTATTTTTTTGTTAAAAAGTTTTTATTTTTCAATTTTTTGTGGCTGAAATCTACTAATTACTAACTGCTTGTTTTTTTATTACTTCCAAAATACTTACTTACCCACCTTACTTCAACTATTACTAGTTAAATAATATGATTATCTACTTTTACTATTTGTTGTAATATAAATTATTTTTGTTGTTCTGGTTAGTTTATTTCATTACATTGTATATCATTCCATCCTCTCATAGAATATATTTATTGTGATATAATGACACTAGCGATCTGTCATTGTCAACTACATATGTGTGCCAATGTTCCCAAGTGAAAAATCAATGATCCCCTATTTTCTACCCGTAAGGGTGGATAATTCCATTCAAAATCCAAATATGATCAACTATGAGGTATACCCTATCTGATAAAAGAAGAATCATCCAAATCGAAGATCCCAGTACAAAGTTATAGCTGATAGAATCGGTTAACGGACCAGAATTCAGAGGGTGAGTGATCAATATCCTTCATTTTGCTACCCTTAGGGGTGGATTTCATCTTTTAAATTCAAATGGGACCAACTTCAAAGTACACCCTATCCACTGAAAAAAGAATTATCGGAATCGGACGTCTCAGTAAAAAGTTATGCGTGATCATACATAAAAAAAAAATATATATGCGTCGACTAGACAACCTCCTCCTTTTTGGTTTCCTCGGTTAAAAATAAAACACTTTCGACAGCAGTTTAGATGTACATGGTTTTGACTTTTCTTTTATGGAGAAAACCAACAGTCCAACCAATAATGATGAACTTGTTAAGAAGGTACATGTTTTAGCTTTTCCTGAATTCAATATCAAATATCAGCCTCAAGATACGTTTTTGAGATACGAAAACTCTATTGAAATATCTACCACAGCCCCAAAAAATATAATATTCAGGGAAATATGTGAGAACGCCATAGCAAAATAAATGTTCAACAGACTGAGTTTTGATCTTCGATATGTTTCATTTGCTTAATTGCGAAAAAGGCTCTGTTCAGTTTATTGCAGACACTACTGATATACAAATCCCAATTCAATGATTCATGCAACATAGTTCCCAAGATTTTAACTTGTGACATTCAATTAATAGAGCATATTTCATCTAATTTGCTTTTTTTATTATAAAATTTTTATTGAAACCGGCCTCAGAATCATTTACACCAAGATATAAATTCATTTATTGATTGTTATCTTCCACATGTTCAGATATTATTGACAAGCAGTACAAATATTAATGGTCCCAATACTGAACCCAGAGAAAAGCCGATTCTAACATCGTGTATACTGCATTTTTCAATTTCAACCACCACATTAGATTATTTGAGAAACCAAGAACATTAAACTTTATAGAGAGACATTCTAATAAAACAGTACCAAATGTTTTTGAGAGTTAAAAAATACACTAATAAGAAAATTATTGCTAGTTTATTTTGAGTAAATGTAATTGAGAAAAGTTGTTTCAATGGAGCAATATTTTCTAACACCATGCTGATTGTTACACAAGTTGTTTAGTTCCGAATAATAAATTTTTTTGTGAAGTGAAATTACCAATGTCTTTTTAAATCAATTTGAGAAGTACCCTGGCAAGAAAGATTGATTCATTAGATATGCAAGATCGATAATATTTTCAATAGTAATCATAGAATATTAATCAATGTCCATTAAGTTTTCATTTTTCAATCATTTCAAAGTGTCATATTACAGATTCAAATATCAAAAGAATTTCGCACTATCTGAAAAATGCTCAGCAAAAAATTCAGCTAACTTATATAGGTCGGAGTTTATGTTTGATAATGATGGCATCCTCGACAGAGGAATGATTTAATGATATTTTATGTTTCCCTTGTTTCATTATTATATATATATATATATATATATATATATATATATATATATATATATATTGTTATGAAAATCGCCTTTTGACACGATAAAACTTCATTTCTAACTTTTACGCAGCTCTAGGCACATGAAATATGCTGTAGATAGCTTGCTTTCATTTGGGACAAAAATTTGTGTCTACTGATTTTGACCAAGTGAAAAACTTTATTATATGCACTTGCACGTTGAAAAATTTCATGACATTAGAAAGAGAAATGAAAACCATTTGTTAGAATGTTAGCTTTCTTCATATGGAAAAAATTTGCAAAAATTCGGAAGGGTATTGGATTTAAATAAATTGGCTTAATGATTATGCTTATAATCTCTACCTGTGTTATCCTAGGTCATAGTCACGACAGACACTGACTCTAGGTAAAACCTCAAAGTGATTATAAGTAAATTAGTTATTTTACTTTGGAACTTGAGATTTCTACAAGTGTAGTATCTTTTGCCACAGACACGACAGTCCCCGGCACTGGGTCAAATCATACCAGGAATTTTAATGTTTTTTTTGCGACTAAATGTTCGTAAACTTTTTCAAATTCAATAATTTTTCCGAATGGGGATTTCTCGGTTTAATTTCGGAATGGAGATAAAAGTTCATATTGTATAAATTATATTCATATCTAAGGAGACTCTTCCAAACGAAATTAAACACGATGTTGTTTAGATTTAGAAATGCTCATTTCCAATTCCATGTCTGGAGATTTGTTTTGAATATTAACGGCTGATGGAGCCGCCGCCGGTTCATTGATATCCTGCAGGTGTCTTTTTCAATAGTCAGCGTTATTTTTCTAACGGACGCTAAGCAGATTCAGACAAAGAAGCTTTGTTTTTTTTTTCGGATTCGATGCCGAAAAATATATTTTTAAGAGAATCAGTTTGGGTTTGATATTCACATCGTGTGGATCTCAACCTGCCGAGCGTTTCCACAGCGTACCCTGTCAAAGATGCCTCGTCGTTGAGGATTCTACGTTTGTGAGGACGCTCGGGAGACGGCATGAGAAGCGGCCGTCCGTGAATTTTCTCAAGTTATGGGACCTCCTCGCGCAGAATGGGCTTCGGAGGGGAAAAATTGCGAGCGGGTTTTTGAAAAATTCAAGTATACGCAACCCCCCGAAACCGTTATACGAAACAATATATATATATATATATATATATATATATATATATATATAGGGTAATGTTTTTTTGGAAATATACAGGGTGTTACCAAATAAGTGCAAATGTTTTTAGGGGGTGATTCCTTGTCGAAAATTAAAGGGGGTCTTTCATGTAAACAAAAGCTCTTAGACCTTTCCTTGAAAGTTACACGCTTCCAAAAATAAGAAGAAAATTTTTTTTTTTTTTAAATTGCTGAAGAGTTCAAAAAATGGCATTCTGTACATGTTCTACCAATAAAAAGGCTACCTATGAATATTTTTTAAATTTTTTGTGATCTTTTAAAGGGGTGAAACATGCAACCCCTATTCCATTTTTTACCAGAACTTTTTAACGAAACAAAATTTCTCACTTAAAAAATATGTGTTGAAAAGAACGATTCATTGCAAAACTTTTTCAACTCCTGTGTTGTTTCCATAAAAGCAATAGTTTCCTAATAAAAAAAAATACAACATTGTGCATGAACGAATCTTCTGTAAATGGAATCGAAAAAATCTAGTAGGTGGCTGTCACGTTTTGTTTGCACAACTTGTGACTTTAATCGTAGTATTTTAAAATCGAAAAAATCCAGTCTGTCAAGTTGCTTTGATTTTTATGTGGTAGTTGAAAGTTCAATTGTGTCTTTTGAATCTGCAATATGAATAATTACACTAACTCTGAAATGGCCGATATGCATTTTATGTATGGTCGTGCCAATGGAAATTCTTTGGAAGCTAGACGGCTCTATGCAACTGATTGTGGTAATCCACAGGTAATAAGAACGGTGACACTGGAAGATGTTCTCAATATGATTGAAGATCGTCCGGATTTAAGTACAAGACAAATTGCTAACACACTTAATGTTAGCAATAAACTAATCTGGAAAATTTTAAAGGATCACCAATTGTATCCTTACCATATTCAACGAGTCCAGGCACTTTTGCCGCGAAATTTTCCCCATCGAGTAGCCTTTTGTCAATGGAGTCTTCAAATGATTACCCAAAATGCTCAATTTTTAGAAAACGTAATATTTACTGAGGAATCCAACTTTTCAAGGCAAGGGATTACAAATTTCCATAACAATCATCTATGGGCCGAAGATAACCCACATGCAATTCAAGAAGGTCGGTATCAATAGGAATTTTCACTTAACGTGTGGGTCAGACTTATTGAAAAAAAGGCTCATATTAATCCACCAGAAGGAGAAGAAACTAGCTCAAAGATCCAACAATATATTACAAAAAACCAGGTGCATTCTGGAATAAATCAAGCCCAAGAAAAAACTAAACTTGATAAATATATTAATCTTGAAAATGATGGACTGAAAGAATGGATTGAAGTAGTGAAAAGGAAAACCAAAAGAAACTGTATTATAGGAAAAAATGAGGAATCAATTAAAAGGGTACCAAATAACGTCATTTTACACGTCTGTAGATTGGATCCCCAAACAACTGCTGACGACTTAGAAAAATTGTTGGAGAAACATTTTCCGGAAGTCAAATGTGAACAACTTAATTCGAGATTTCCAACATTGTATGCGTCTTATAAAGTGACTATATTCGAAAATAACTTCAAGAAAGCCATAAATCCAGAAATCTGGCCTTTTGGTGCATGTATTAGCCGTTTTTTTGTGAAGCGCAAGATGAATACCAGCAACAGACTAGCATTTCAACCAAATTTATTGTTGCTCAATGTGAATACATTGAATAATGATAAAATTAATTGTTTATATAGCGATTCAATTTGTAAACTTACAATTTCTATGTTTGGTGGAAATAGGAGTAAAATCCAATCAATTAGAATCTCTGCATTTTGAGGGGTTAGTATATGGGCCCGTAACAATTTTCAAATGAAACCAATTGATTTATCAAAATATTGCATTCAGCAACACTTTGAAATTTGTGCTGCGTCTTTCAAAAAAACAAAGTATGAATATTGTCTTAAATTGTTATAGATCCCCATGTGGTGATGTTGATTTGTTTTTAAATAAGATTTCAGAAGTCCTTGACTTTTTATATAGGCCCCATATTAATTTTATTCTTTGTGAAGCTTTCAACTTAGATAGGTATAAAAATAATAATTTTAATTTGTTGTGTACTGTTCTATCTTCTTTTGATATTAAACCGGTAGTAGATTGGCCTACCCGAGTAACAGATACCACATGTACAATAATTGATCAAATTTTTATAAATTTTTCTAATGAAGGTACCTGCTGTGTTTTAGATAACGACATCTCAGATCACAGAACTGCCCTGTTAGAGTTAGATGTTTTCATTGATGACATAGTCTCTCATAAGAAAACAGAAATGAAAAGGAACTTCAATTAATATAATATTATTAACTTCGAAAACTCTCTAATAACAGAGAATTGGGAACATCTCTATAAAATCAAAGATTTCAATGAAGCTTTCAACTATTTTTACGAAATTTTCCTCTACCACTTTAAGTAAATTTCCCCCAAAAAATATTTTACCATAAAAATAATAACAAAAGGTGGGTAGATGATTCGGTAAAACTTTCTAGTATTTACTTGAAAGATTTATTTGTATTGAAAAATTCATATCCCAATTTTGTCCCAATCTATAAACAGGCTAAAAGACATCATCATATCTTAATGAGTGAAAAAAAAGAAACAGTATTATCAGAATAGGATATTCGACTCTCCCAATAGGAACCGTTCCTCGTGGAATGTTGTATCTGAATAACAAATAAAAATAAAGTAAACAATGATATAAATATTAAAATTAATAACAAGATCATCAAGATCCGAAAACTATAGCTCATAAGCTAAATGACTTTTTCATTCAAGCTCCCATTGATCTAGTGGAAAAGATACCATCTAAGGATGATATTGGTATTAATATGAATAATTTCAATCCCTACACAATGTATTTGAATCCTTTCACAGAAAATGAATTATTCTTATTGTTAAATAATAAATTGAAAAATAAAAAGTCGTCTGGCCCAGATGAAATACAAATTTTATATTAAAAAAGTTATCTTCCTGATAATAGCACCATTGACACACCTTATTAATATGTCATTCTTCACAGGTGTTTTCACAACCACTGAAAACTGGTAAAGTCACTCCCATTTTCAAGAAAGGTGAAGCAACCTTAATGCAAAACTATCGTCCTGTTACAATCCCATGTGGACTGTCAAAAATATTTGAATATGCGTTCTTAGATCGCCTCCAATCGTTTTTAAAAAAACATTCTGTTTTAAGTCATATGCAACATGGATTTCGCTCTGAAAAATCCACCAGTACAGCTATGTTTTTATTACTTAATAAAACTATAGAATATGTTGAAACAGGTGGATGTCCAGCAGTCATTATTTGCGATTCAAGCAGAGCGTTTGACTGTGTCAACCATCACACACTTATATCAAAATTAGAAAAATATGGCATTAGAGGTACTTCCTTAAGTTGGATGGTGACATATCTCGATAATCAAAAGTTTGAAATAGGGAAAAAATTTAATATAAATAAAACTCGTATATATATATATATATATATATATATATATATATATATATATATATATATATATATATATATATATATATAAGTATGGGAGTCCCACAAGGTTCAATACTGGGTCCCATTCTGTTTATCCTCTATGTTAATAGTATAGATTCTGTAATTACGGGAGGTCATTATACTGCATATGCAGATGATTTTTCATTGATAATCTCAGCACCTTGGAAAATAAATGTGCCATCACAATAAAACAGGTATCAAATTTTTTCAACAAACACGACCTATTCTTCAACACTGACAAGACGGAGGTTATTCGTGTACACAATGTTCAAAACAAAACAGAGGAAATTTGTTTCACTGTCAATAACATGGCGATAACAAATACTAATGAAAGTGTCAGATTCTTAGGTATTTTTATTGATGAGTTTCTCAACTGGAAAGCTCACTGTCAGCAGTTAACATCAAAACTCAACTCTCTGAAGTTTCTTTTCATTAATCTACGATCAGTTTCAACTAAGTCAGTTGATCAAAATCTACTTTGCTCAAGTGGAATTCAGATTGCGATATGATATCTGTTTCTGGGGTGGTTCAACCTAAACTCAAAATGCATTCATTGCACAAAAGCGAATATTACGATGCATTGCAAATATTTCATCTACAGAAACTTGCAGAGAACTATTCAAAGAATATCAAATTTTAACATTAACATCTATTTATATATTTAAACTATGTGTGTATGTATTCAAAAACAGATCATCCTTTACAATGAATGAGAATTTTCATCACTATGATACGAGAATCAAACAGCACTTTCATTTGCCGTTAGCAAAAGTGAGGGTAACTTCATATGCACCAGAGTATATTGGTCCAAGAATATTCAACAAACTACCGGGATACCTAAAGGATATAGAACAGCTGTCTGTGTTCAAAGAAGCAATAAAAGACCATTTATTGGAAAAATGTTGCTATACACTGACAGAATATTTTGACTGATTTTAAACTGTATAGATATTATTATACCATGATAGAACATTTTAACAGATTTTAATTGTCTTGAAATCTTTAATCACTATTTTTCCTTACTTCTAATTCTATTCTTTTTATTCTAATGTATTGGCAATTCCCCATACAATGTAAATTTGTCTAAGTGGAAATAAAGTATTATTATTATTGGCGAAAATATTATTGCACCATATTTTCTATTGTTAAGGCTTCCCATTTTACTTGGAAATGTTCCACTAGCTATTCGACCATGAATGTGGTTTATGCACGATGGTGCGCCTGTCCATTTCAGCATAACTGCTCGTCAGTACTTGGATACGTGTATGCAAATCGTTGGATAGGCAGAGCAGGACCTCAACCTTGGCCTCCCAGATGTTCAGATTTAAACCCCTTGGACTTTTGCATCTAGGATCAACTGAAGTCCTTCGTTTATACGACCCCCATTGAATGTGTGAATGATTTAAGGAATCGCATCAATGCAGCCTGCGAGACAATCCAAAATACACCAGGAATAATTCAATGTTTGCGCCAGTCTATGAGACGAAGACTTGATTCCTGTCTAATGGTTGGAGGTGATCATTTTGAGCAGTTTTTATAACTCCGTTCTGATTGATCTTGTTGCCTTTTTTCTTTGTTGTAATACACATAATTTTGTTGGGAAGGTATTTTTAATTTGATATTCTAATAAAACAAAACATGCCTACATTAAAAGTGAAAACAAGCGAAATAATTTTAAAATACTACGATTGAAGTCACAAGTTGTACAAACAAAACATGACGGATTTTTTCGATTCCATTCATGCACAATGTTGTATTTTATTTTTTTATTAGGAAACTATTGCTTTTACGTACACAACACAGGAGTTAAAAAAGTTTTGCAATAAATCGTTTTTTTCAACCCATTTTTTTATTGAGAAATTTTGTTTTGTTACAAAGTTCTGATAAAAATGGAATAGGGGTTGCATGTTTCCCCCATTTTAAAGATCACAAGAACAAAATTTAAAAAAAAATCATTGGTAGAACATGCCTACAAAATGCAATTTTTTCAACTCTTCAGCAATTTCAAGAAAGGACCCCGCAAAATCCTTATGGAAAATGGCTCTCGGCTAAATTCGCTGAAACTCTGCAGAAAGATGGTATTCGGTATGCTGATCAAAAGTCTTAATGGGCACAACCCTCCATTTTCAACCCCAGACCCCCTACAGCCCCCAAAGTAATATATGTTAATTAGACAATAAACCCTTGATAACGTACTTAACAGATCTATTGAACTATTTGTCAATTGTGACAGATATCATATTTTATATATGTACGAGGTGTACCTGAAATGTGAGGTCACGACACTCAAGTAGCTTTCGACAAATGAAAACACAGAAAGAGAATATTCGGCAACTATCCGCAATAGGACTGTTGCGCAACCCCAAGGAAAAGTTGTAGAAGAGCGCCGATAACCTGATCGACAACCCGAAAATGATATATATATATATATACAGGGTGTTCCAAATTAAGTCGGCACCATTGCCAACTCCGTTATTATTGATGCTACGATTTCGGTTAAATGGGCAAACTGGTAACATTTTTAGTGGCCTTCTCGATGCCGAAAACAAAAAAAAATTGACAGTCGCATTGTCATAATATTTCATAAAATGATATTTTTTTCAATGGAACACCCTATATTTTTTCATGCATTTCGATTCGTAATAACATTCTCAACAACAAAGCTCATTTGACTTTTTTTCGTAAAGGTGAAAATAAGACAGTTGTATTAATAGGAAACATTTATCGTTTTGTACATTAATACCAAATAGCTTAGTGGTGTCAATTGAGTGGTGCGACATGATGATCACGGGTTTCACGAGTTCACATCCCAGCGCAATTTTTTCTTTTTACTGTCTTATTTTGCTATTAGTAACAATATATTGTCATTTGTATAAGTACAAAAAATGGGTGTTTGGACAATCATGAGGTTTTATTCGCCAAAACAAAGACATTTTTTGTACAAGTGAAAGAAATAAATAATTCCACATAAGTCGCTCATTTTCCACTTTAGGAAGAAAAGTGATATGAGCTTTGTTGTTGAGAATGTTATTACGAATCGAAATGGATGAAAAAATAAAGGGTCAATTTTTTTTTGTTTTCGGCATCGAGAAGGCCACTAAAAATGCTACCAGTTTGCCCATTTAACCGAAATCGTAGCAGCAATAATAACGGAGTTGGCAATGGTGCCGACTTAATTTGGAACACCCTGTATATATATATATACATATATATTTGCTGAAACTCTGCAGAAAGATAGTATTCGGTATGCTGTTCAAAAGTCTTAATGGGCACAATCCCCCATTCTCAACCCCAGACCCCCTACAGCCCCCAAAGTACACTTTCCAGTGTGTTAATGCATAACAGTATCAATTCATCTTCAAAGCGTTTCCTTTCACTGCCCACCCCTTTCTCCAACCGAATCCAACATTCTACTCTCACCACACCTCGCCCTCACCCCCACTCAACCCTTCATTAACGCCCCATTACACACCTTCAAGGTTAAATATTCTTTAATTGTTTCATTTCAATCTTTTGAAGCTTTTAATATATATATATATATATATATATATATATATATATATATATATATGTATATATATGTATAATGTATACCTTAAGCGAGTCATAGTTACGACCGCCACCGGGGGGGTTAGCCCGGACCATCCTGCCCCTCTTACCCAGCAATTCACCAGCCACCCACTACGACAAGATCGGTGCGCTATTATCAATTTGGTGCGCACCTATGACCTTCATTACAGTCCGATGTTCCGGGACTGGTACGGCCCTCCTACCTTCTGGAGTGCGTTAGCACAACCAACTGTAAGGCGGAGGGGGGATTGAATACCCTTTAACTCAAGGTATGCTCTCACATGAGTGGGTAACGGGTCCACTGTCAGGACCCACCAGCGAACACTACCCCCGAGAGGCCAACACCAGACGAAGGGGCAGGGAGCCACCCCTGGGGATCCCCTTCACCCTCGGTACCAGTTGACGGTGAGTCTGTGCTCCCGAACTAGACTGGTGACAGTTCGGCATGCCCCAAGCCTACCACATCTCTGCTGAAGCCAGGACAATGCGTTACCCAGACGACTAGGATTGCGTATGCCTTTGGCAACTTTAAGGGGTAAACGCCATGTGGTCTACACCGTTTACCCACCGTTTACCACCGTTTACCACACCCCGAGGGCGAGGTGTGGTGAGAGTAGAATGTTGAATTCGGTTGGAGAAAGGGGTGGGCAGTGAAAGGAAACGCTTTGAAGATGAATTGAAACTGTTAGGCATTAACACACTGGAAAGTGTACTTTGGGGGCTGTAGAGGGTCTGGGGTTGAGAATGGAGGATTGTGCCCATTGAGACTTTTGATCAGCATACCGAATACTATCTTTCTGCAGAGTTTCAGCAAATTTAGCCGAGAGCCATTTTCCATAAGGATTTTGCGGGGTCCTTATTTTTCTTATTTTTGGAAGCGTGTAATTTTTTGAGGAAAGGCCTAAGAGCTTTTGTTTACATGAAAGACCCCCTTTAATTATCGACAAGGAATCACCCCCTAAAAACTTTCGCACTTATTTGGTAACAACCTGTATAACGTCCAAGTGGTTTTTGGGGTGGCATCGGAATATTGAGAGAAAATATAAACATGACAAACAGTTTCATATTATCAAAAGAAGAAAGAGGAATTCAATAACACTGAGAAATATGTACATAAAACATTCTATCACAAATGTTCTTGTAGATTTGCCTCTAAAAATTATGTAGCTCCACAGAGAATATTTTTGTAGCTATAAACATTCCCGAAGAAGATTGTGGTCTGATTCTATTTGAAATTGGTATAAAGGAGTTTCTCGGGTTGACCTTTTGGCATTGAAGTTATGAAATTTTGTGAAAATTCAATAATTTGAGATGGAAGATTGTGATTTATGAATCCTAAATATTATTTGGGCGGGTATAGCAATTTAACTTTCTATTTTCTCGGGGTTTCTTCTCCTGGACGTAAAAATTGTTATTTATCTGTTCAAGAATACATTACCGCATTCTGGTATTATTAATAAAAAGCTGAAATCTAATTTCATATTAACAAGAAACTCCGAAACTCATACTGACCACACTCAGACAATATAACTGGTTCCATCTTGAAGCTATTAATTCTACAATAGGTCAGAAAAAAATTACAAATTCAATAACCTACCCGATGATCTAAAAAATTGTAACAATATATTTCAATTCAAAATCAAAGTTAAAAAATACAATCTATCGTAAAGAAATAACTGATTCCATTCATTTTACAACCTCCATTTCTTTTTAAAAATTAGTATCATACGTTCATTAATTTCAAATGTATTATTAATCTCATTCATTAATAATAATAATATTTATTGTCATAAGATCCAATGGGACATTGACATAGTCAAATGTATAAAATGCAATAGTTCAATAAGTTAAAAAGTTCACGTCATGAAAGGGACATACAGCAACATAACACAAGCATTTTTATAAACATAACAGAAGCTTGATTTGTTTGAAAATATGAACAGGATGTTCATAAAATCAGATGTGGAAGATAAACTTTAGTCACATCTTCCATCGTTCAAGATAACCTCTTGTGGGGTATTCATGTTGAAAAGGGAAACATTCTCAATTGAATATTGAATAGAAATATTTTTCTGTGAATTGAAAAATCCACGATAAAAGTTATTTTTTGTGAATGTCTAACAGAAAACAACTACTTCCCCGGCTAAAGCCACGCTGGACATTGAACTACATCTGATAGATATTCTGAAAAGACCCTAACTCAAAAGAAAAAATCTGAAATTGAAAATTTGCATTTTTATTCAGATAGTTATTTGATTTTCTATTCCAGTCCTAATTAAGAACTCATATAGATGAATATCTATCAGATGTAGTTCAATGTCCAGCGTGGCTTTAGCCGGGGAAGTAGTTGTTTTCTGTTAGACATTCACAAAAAATAACTTCATTTTTATCGTGGATTTTTCAATTCACAGAAAAATATTTCTATTCAATATTCAATTGAGAATGTTTCCCTTTATAACAGAAGCATTCTTAACCTAAACATTTTCTTAATATAAACAATCGGTGGAGCTGAGATACTCTTCAACAGAATAGAAACCATTATTTAATTCTATTAATAATGTCTGAATATTTGTTATGTTAATATTTTCCAATAATTTTTTTTAATACTATTTAAAATGAATCTGAAAATATGTATAATCTTATACCAGTTAATAACTGTCTGATTATACATATTATTCTATTTTTAAATTTATATGTACCATTTCCCTTATATACACAATTATTGTAATCTTAGATATGAAAATAAATATACCTAGAAATCAAAAATATTAAGAAAATATCCGATTTATATTTATGGTCATAGTCTATTCAAAATTGGTAGCTGGGAGTATTAGCAAATTTTTTTTGCCAAAACACAAGGATTCAAGATATTGGATTATGAATTTACTGAAGGTAAAGTGCCATGCAAGCGTTTGATTCCGGGTTGAATTAACTGTGAAATCAAACCTACCTACATTCATGCCAACATTAAAAAGTTGTGTCTTGAAATAAAAGATTGTTTTTAATATTTTTTATTTATTCTTTCTTTTGGTCTGCTGAAATGATTTCAATAAAAATTAGCTTCTGGTGATATTACAACTGTGTACACCACTGTCGGATTTGAAACATAGCATCGGCCAAATATTCGCCAAAATTTTAGGCAGGAACTAGTGGTATAAGAAATAGTTTGTGTTAAAAATATGGGATACATTGTCTCCCTGTTTTGTCAAAATCTCTAGAGAAAAGCTCACCTGTGATTTGTAGCTCAGAGCAGCTGTCATTTCTCACCATCGAGTTCATAAAGCTGAGCTTTCTCAGATGAACAAGTTTGGAGAGAGGCAAAGATTTATTTCCACCTGAAAAGAGTCTAATTGAGAAAATATCATGATTTTTAAAGGCCCCATACTTTTTAATTGGGACAGTTTTCTCATAGTTGTTGATCTTATTTTGAAGGTTCCATTCTTAGACATGCTTGGATACAAAATACTTCGATCTTTCAAAATCTGCGCTCCTCTGTTTATCATGTGGTCCAAGAAAGGATTTCCCATTAGACATTTGTTGCCGGTTGCATCGAGTTGGTGTTCTGAAATGAGAAGAAACTTAACTCAACCCAAAACACCAAAACAAAATAAATTTCTTGTTGTCTTGAACCACTTGATATCGTGTTTCCATTAAACTTTTGTTTAGGAAAGGGTACTTTTGTTATTCCCAAAATGTCCCGAAAAGATAGGATAGGTAAACAGTTCACAAGTTTTCTTTGCAACAATTATTCTTCATAGTAATAGATGATCAACCTTCAGAGAAAATGTCTAAACTCATTGGTTCTATGTAAAATAGTAAAGATAAAAAATGAATACGAGGAAATTAGCCCCAAAATAAGTTAAAAATACAGCGAATAAAAAACACTTCATTGAATTATTTTCACCAATTTAAATAATTCTCCTTTGTTGAATTCGTTTTATTGGATTTTACTACTACCATCTCTGAACACGAAACATCGTGATTGTTGAGTTAGTATGAAGTGTCTTTTGTTTACTTCAATATGAATCGTCTTTTGTTTACTTCAATATGAATTGTCAGCAAGTATCGGCCATGTCAATTCCATCCAAGAAAAAAACAAAATAATACATGAACTATTAAGAGTAGTTTACGAATACACTACGCCATTGCCACTCTCCCGACGGAATTCCAAGAAGTGGAGTGACTGACTGGTCGAACGTTATGCTGAGCTTTCCCACCGAACAATAGCAATTTTTCCAAGCATCTAGAAACAGGCACGAAAAATTTTCAATGCTAATGACCTAAATAAAAGGAAGAGTAGGTCGCGGAAACAGTTAGTTGTTTATTGAACAGTAAAGTTTTGGCAGTGCCACGTGCGGTTAACAGTGAATACTCATTGTGATGTTTGCTGTGTGATTAATAGAAACAAACTCCAGTTTCGCAACAATATCTTAAGAGCCACACAAAAAAAATATGTAAAATATCACTACCAACCTTTTGATAACAAATTCAAAGTCACAAACACAATCAGTTCCAGATGTGTTCCTTAAAAGAAATGCACAATACTAAAGAAACCCTTTGGTGAAAGATAAGTGCCATGTGAAGTGGAATGAATAGAAAAATCGAATTAAACGGTTTTCTTCACATAAAGGTTTCAATATAAAATTGAACCAGAAAATGGTAGATCTCAGGTGAAAAACAACTACTTTCCTGGCAAATACCACGCAGAACGTTGAATGATATTCACCTGAAAATCCATGCATACTTCCATATAATATCAATGGACATTGAATGCAAATGTTGATTTTCAGGTGAATATCATTCAACGTTATTATCAGAAAGTATTGTTCACCTGAATCTACCATTCTGTTCAATTTATATTGAAACCTTTATGTGAAGAAAACCGTTTAATTCGATTTTTCTAAACCCTTTGGTGTTCTATGACTGATTTAATTGCCAAAATTTTTACTGGTAATTTTTAATATTATTTTTGCATAAATTATTGTATTCTAAGTGGCTCTAACCTTAAAAAATGAAGCTCTAGGGAACTATTTTTTTTTTAATAAGCTCAATGTCAAAACAAAGTATTTTAAAGTTTATGTACACCACCTCAAAAAAAAAGTTAAAAAATTATGAAAAAATTCAGAGTGAAAATTACTCATGTTAGGAACAGTTCTAAAAAAAATTGTCGACTTTTTTCTACGAAATTTTGAAGAAATAAAATAAAACGGCCGATCTTGATGTTTTTCCGTGTTTTTTCAAAAACTATACGACATATTTTGCTTGAACTTCTTAGATAAACTTCAAATAATTTTAGAAAACACGCTGATTATTTTAATAATTTTTGAACTCATAGTTTTTTGTAATTTGGCAAAAATATGATCCAAATGCTCTTATTTGAATATCAATCAAATAATGTTGGTATTTGTATCATATAATATTAGAATCAAAATATGGGTACAATCCTCACATCTTTCAAATAATGAAAAACCTCCCACAATGCCTAAAATTCAATTTGAACAAATTAATATTCAGAGTAACGACAGTTATATCTTCTACCCATAAGATGCTGCCGTGCGGAGAAAAATTGAACTTGGTCGAAACATTTAAGTAATTCGCCACTTTTCACTGTGTACTTTCACATGCGAACAATTGTAGATACTATAAGTAGTCACCGACTCACGAATTTTACATAAATGACTAAAGATAATAAAATACATATATATATATATATATATATATATATATATATATATATGTTTTTTATTTGAAATTTTTATATGGACGCTTCAATGATAGTAAGATGTATATATATATATATATATGTATTTTATTTTTATTTGAAATTTTTATATGGACGCTTCAATGATAGTAAGATATATATATATATATATATATATATATATATATATATATATATACACATCTTACTATCATTGAAGCGTCCATATACAAATTTCAAATCATTCGTACGTCTAGAAGTGGGTCAAAATCGCGCCCAAAGGAGTCGGTTACAAACAAACATACAAGTGAAGCTAAAAATGAAGCTTGGAGTGTCCTTGACTGAAAACTAAATATATTATCTCTCACTTTACTGACGTTAGGGCGTCCGTTCATCAGTATATCATCTGGGCGTCCTCAATATACGGCCCACTTTCATTCCATAATCTGTTGAGCGCCCTTGGTGTATACCGTCATTTATTCATTAATCATTAGATCGTCGTGCGGGGTTGCCGATATAAGTGAGTTTATTATTTCATGAGCTCCGACATTATCTTTTTCCATTTAAATTTTTTTCATGTTAATTTGTTTCATTTGATTTATGTTATTAAATTCTTTAAATATTTTCATAACAAGCTTTTATTTAACTTCGTATGTCATTCTTTCCCGTTTAAAATTTTTAATTCATTTTTGGAGGACTTGCCGACATCCAATTGAGCTGAAAATTGAGAAAAAACAAAATGGCGACTCTAAGATGGCGGACGAGTTTTGTGATTATGGTACGATTCGATTCAAAATTGGTATGTGGAGGTTTTCAGGGTCGGAGATCATGAACTTTCGTCAAAATTCAAAATGGCCGAGGAGTTTTGTTTATGGTCCGATTCTATTAAAAATTTGTATATGGGGGTTTTTGGAGTAGGAGATTATGAATTTTTTGTTGAAATTTATGAAATTGAAATGACGGCTCATGGAATTTTTAGTAGACAAAAAACAAAATGGCGTTCCAAGATGGCGGACGAGATTTAGGTGTATGGTCCCATTCGATTCAAAATTGGTTGGTATGTGGGGGTTTTCGGGGTCGAAAATTATGAGTTTTTCTTCAAAATTCATAAAATAAAAATGGCGGCTCCAAGATGGCTGTGTGGCTCTGTGTTTATGGTCCGATTCTATTCAAAATGGGCATGTGGAGGTTTTTGGGGTCGAAGATTATGAATTTTTTATCAAAATTCACAAATTCGAGATGGTGAACGTGTTTTGTGAGTCCATTCGATTCAAAATTGGTATATCGGGGTTTTTGGGGTCAGAGATTATGAATTTAGTCGAAGATTATTGATTTTTAATTAAAATTGATGAATTGAAGATGGCAACTCGAAGATGGCGAATGAGTTAATCTTTAGATGGTCTCCTCATTGGAGGACTAGGTAGCTCAGAACATACAGGAAAAAAAGGCCTCATAATAACGATGCTTCAACATAAATGCATAGATTAAGATGCCTAGAAACCCTGGTGTATG